>JAOEHY010014937.1:0-19078 GCA_025447955.1 Psilopsiagon aurifrons
CCCGGCTGACGCGGGGAAAGGGAGGGGGTGGGGTTGGGTGGGGTGTGGAGGAGCAGCGCTTCCCTCCCGCGCTCTGCCTAAAGCATAGCCCCGGATAGACGAGAAGCCTCTGACCCGACAGCCCGCTCTGGGCGCCGCACACGAACACACGGGTTTCTAACACAAGAACCGACTGTGCCACGCCGGTGCTGGTGCGAGCCATTGCGCAGACCCTTTCTTTCCCTTTCCACCGTCTCTCGTGTTTCCGGATTTGCCTTGGTCTCTTGCGTTCCCACGGGATCCGTTCTGTAACCTGCTGCTGATCGGTGCCTTTTGTTTTTTTCTCCCAAACCCACAAAACCCCGCACCATTCAGTGAGAAGATGCAGCAGAACCTGGGTGGAAGGGAAAGGTTTAGGTGGAGTTGGTGAGAGTTACAGCGACAGAGTTGAGATGTACTAAAGCTTTTGAAACATCTTCCCTGCATGCAGTATTTTCGTCCTTACCCTTCTATTTAGTTCACGCTACCCGTGCCGGCCATACCAGCTTTGGTCCCTGTTTGTTATTCCCTTCCTTTCCTGATTGATAACTAGGCGGACTTCTTCACTTTCTCCAAGTATACCTTGTAACACCTCTCAAGGACTTCCGTGCTGCGTTATTAGGCCAAAAGGGCTGCAATTACTGTGTGATCTTTTTTGTATGATCGTGCTAATGTGCTTAGTAATCCTTAACCATGTGGCCAAGACAAGATCTGCAGCAGATCAGTGTGTTACAACGCAGCAAACCACCCAGCAATCAGGTGCAGTGCCACCTGAAGTCCAGGTCATGATTCTGGAGAGTTTATGTGCCCTTTGGGGTTTAGACAACATAACCACAGTGTTAAAAAAAAAAAAAAAAAAAGAAGCCACAAACCCACTTAATACATTTTTAGCCCTCTTTACAGAAAATCCAAACATGTTAGTGAGCAACCATCCAAACATGTTAGTAGGCAAAAATCCATCTCTTCTAGCAGCCATATTCTCATGACGCATGTTGGCACTTGTTAAATATGAACTCACACTAATACAGGTGTTCTGAGCACTGTATTAAAAAACAGTTTATAATCAATCAGGTATACAGATTAAAGCAACATCATAGAACACAAAGCCCCAGAAATCAGGTCAGGCTAACCCCAAATTTCTTTACTATAAGAGCCATTACGTATCTTCGTTTCTCTTACCAACAGATATGTAATGTCTGCACTGATGTATCCTAAGTGCCTGAGGATACATTTGAATTACCACGTATCTCAATAAAAAGCAATAGGCTTAGAATGAACATGAGCCTTTGAACTTCCCTCCTCAATTTCTTTATCATCTGACAATTCTAGGCAATGTCAGCCAACACCTTATCCTAAGTATTATACCAAAATAAGTAGTCTTTTCTTGAAAACCTGGCTACAGACTGCTACCCTATGATACCTATCAACAAAAACCTTTGGGTTTGAAATAAGTCTTAAGGTCAAAGAACTTCTACTCAGACTACCTCACTACTCAATAATAATGAAAAAAAGGAGTGTCATCTTAATGGTAGAGCGTGCCCAAGGAAGGAGGTTCCATCTCATCTTATGAGAAAGTTCCCTCTGTTGAATGTTATACAGCTCATTTCAGCAGATATTTTTTGATTTCAGAAGTTATTGCCACTTCTGAATTTCTAAGCCGCCTGATTACAGTGATTACATACTACTTGGTAGGAACAGATGTTAGCAATATAAATAGGAACAAGGTCCTATATTGCAGTTTAAGGGATTGCTATTTTTCGTCATGTTATGTGGTATTTACAGGCAACCCCAAGCTATCAGTAGTTTTAATGCAACTTTGGAGACTCAGCATTCAAAAAATACACATCTAATTTGCATTTACAACAAAAGCATGTGCAATTCTTACTCCCTGCATGCATAATTACCATTAGCATGAAAAAACTACATAGATATGTGACTTTGAACCAATTATTGAAAGTGAGACACCAAACAAAGAAGCAAGGTATTATCTGATGCCTGAATCACAACTGGATTCAGGCCTCTGTACCTCTGGCACCTACCCCAGTCACAACAGTCAGTAGCACCACTCCAAGCAAGCTAGAGAACCATCAGCAGAAACAGAGACAAAAAGCTCACCAACAAGAGCAGCAATAAGTGTTCTTGGCAGTACCATAAGTCATTTGCTGCACAACTGTAAAGGAACTTAAAATAAGAAAACAACAACAAAAAAACAATCCCACAAGCAAAACACAAGAGTCTCCTCTCCCCTAATAATTATTGGGCACAGCAGAGCTTACCTTTTTACTAAATGAATGCAGTCATATCCTTGCTTCTGTGCTCATAATGCAGGCTAGCACTCCAGCAAACCTAAATCTGCCGCCTTTCAAAGATAAGAAAGCCAAAGAAAAAAACTGAAGAGAGCACACTGCCTGTCTATGCAACAACAGCTCAGAGGGTGTATCTACACTTGGAAGAGGAACCTCTTGCTCTCTCTCTTCTACAGATGCAACCTTTTTTTGGTTTTAACTAAGTTTACACTTTCCTATTTTGGCTTGTAAGTACTGAACTGACCAGACAATTCCCAAATCAACCCCCAAACATCTCTCTTCCTGCAGACACCTACTTTCTATAAACACTTTCTCTGCCTCCTCAGCTCCCAGACTCCAGAAAGAGGCTGCAGCTGATGCTGATAACAACATTAAGATACCTTTTCAGTTAGAGACTTGATGATGCAGGTGCACAATAGTTTACAGGAATTAGCAGTCACCTGTTTGCTTGAAAAAAGGGAAATCCCTTTGCCACACTATTTACAACTCTTAATTACAAGAGGAAGCCAATCGCCATTGATGGTACTAGCACTTTGAAACTGTGCCTTTCTACCAGCTCTGTGTATCTGTGTCATAGTTTTCCAAGAGAAATGGAAACTGAACACCCCTACTCTTGGATTTTGCCTTTTTTCAGCAAACTTTTTCCTTAGCTGATGTAAGGTGCTCAAGGTTAAAAAAAACAGAGCTTGTGGCTTGCACTTGTGCTAGCAAGGCAGCTTGCTGGTATGTGCCAGAAGTACTGGCTGTCTAGCTTTCTTTTAAGGTTTTTCCTCCTGAGAGACACTTTAGGTAAGAAAGCACCACAGCTTTATCAAAGGCTTAAAATTATTCTGGCATCCACTGGGGTTTACTTCTCTACCCATTTCATAGGCTCCCACAAGCTCTCTTTCGGTGCACTTAGGAGTTAATACAAGCCTTCACATTCTTTGTTCCTCTTCTTTTTGAAACATAGGGGAGAATTTGCCTTAAATCCCACCACAGTCCTTCCTGGTGCTTGTCTCCTTAGATTCAGACAGTTGTGAAAGTTAAGTTTCCCATAAAAACTGTGTTTCTTGTTTCACTTTCAAGTAAGTACTTGAAACAAAGAAACCTTTTGTTTCTTTGTTTCAAGCTTCAAGCAAACTTTCAGAGATGGTTTTGAAAAGATGCCTAAGAAGTAGCTTAGAGTTATCCTGGGCACCTGACAGACCCATGTTCAGGCAATTTGGGAAATGAGAGACCTATTAGAATCATCAGACGCTTCCTGCTTTTGGGACAGTAGCCCTTAATTTTTCTGGGTTTCAGTTTTTGCAACTGTGAAGTATAGTCACAGTACTGATCTACTCTGTATTATATGGATAAAACCTATTTATTGATAGCGCTTTGATACCCTTGGGTAAAGAAATGTTTTTACATTTACTTAATGTAACTGTAACAGGGTGACAGGATAAATCTTTGTGATCCTAAAGTCTGATGCTGTGACAGCCATGGCATCTTTGGTTTCAGGCTGAGGCCCTTTATTCATAAGGGTGAGCAGAGCATATATTAGTGTCCCACTCCTTATACAGGCACTTATTTAGTGGAACAGCTAAATGCTTGATAATGACACTTCTTTTTCATTCTTTATACTACAGGTCCAGAAGCACTAAGTACTTGGTTTTGTTTTAATAGCTAAGCCACAAAGACTGCAAACATGTCTCTGGAAGACATCCGTATGAGTACCCAGGATTTGTATGAACTAAGAAAATTAGATGCTGGAGGATTTGGAACAATTTTTTTATGCCATCACAAGAAATATGGAGATGTAGTATTGAAAAAAGTGTATACAGGACCTCAGCGCACTAAGTAAGTTGCAGATCTTAGATCTGCTTTTTATCTTTCAGTTGTTTTAAGGAAATCTCCAAACTCAATGGGGATAAAACTGAACAAAGTGTAATAATTTCAGATCTTTGGATTCTGGAGATACTGTATGTGAGGAAAATACTCTTAGGAGAATATTAGCAAATTCTTGCTAATTTTCCTGGTTTTTTTCTCTCACAAGCCAACTTTTTAAGTTTAACTCAATGTTCCAGTGAGGTTCCTCTTTTCTATTGCAAGGTTAGCACTACTGTAAGTTGTTAAGGATCTGGGGGACTTTTGCACACTTAAGGAAATGCAGGAACTTGGTGGACATGTGATATTTTCAAGCTTGCAGATCAATTTTCAATGCAATTGTCCAACTGCAGATGTCCACTAAGAACACAACACACGTACGAGCAATCAGCAGTATTCTAACCCCCCTATGTATAATACCAAGAATATAACTCTGTCCCTTGAGAAAAAGCCACACCCTCTGCTTTAATTCAAGGACTGAATCAGCTCTTGATTTCAGTGGATTCAGGTCCCATCACAGCTCTACTACCTCACACCTGTAGCAGTCCTAAATCTTTCCCGTGAGTCATTCACTAGAGAGAGACAAACCCCATAGAATCAACTAGGTTGGAAAAGACCTTTAAGGCCATCAAGTCCAACCGTTATCATCTACTCATTTGGGTTATGATAAACTTTCTTTTCTTCCCCAACAGAAAGGGAATTAAGAGATTCTAGTAGTTTGCAGACTGCAGTGACAGTTTGGGATGAACAGAGTTAAAATGTACAAGCCTGCCAGCTTTATTTTGTGTATTTCCTTCTCACTACACAGGCTCATAAGTTTATTATTCCTTTAAGTATTGAACCAAAATCTTCAGCAAATTTATATAACCAAGCTTAATGCAAACAAACCAATCACTTTCTTCTCTAGTACTACAGAGAAACACAGAGGGAGAAAGCATTAGCAAGGAACATAGTCTCAAGATTTTCTTGTATCTTTTTGCCTGATGACAAAACCAAGAGCAACAGTAAAAATACCACCCCTTCTTCTATTCATTAGAATGGGTACTATTCTTCTTAACACCCTTAGTTAGCTCCCAGCTGCGTATCTGTGACTATTGGTGGATTATACCAGGGCCCAGACAAAGAGTTAGGCTTTAAATTCATCCTAAACTGGTAGTTGTTGGTAAGTGTTACGATCCAGTATGTGTATGGATCCCCTGTAATAAATCCATTCTGAATATGAACAGGAATACCAGCCCTTTGGGAAAGAGACCTGTATAGATCCCTGTACAAGAGGTAGTGGAGTGATTTGATCCTCTTGTCCAAAGACTTTCAGCCCTGCCTGATCCCACCCCAGTTCAGGATGCTTATGCACTTTCTGAAAAGCAGGCCTTAAAATCTGACTGAGCAGGCAGTCTCTGCACAAGGCATTTGAGCAGAGACTTAGAGAATATAACCTGACATGAGCAAAACTGTATCAATTCAAAATTAGAGGAAGGGATGGTTCATCTTACAGTGGATCTAGGGATCTTGACATTTATGGCCATCGTTTTCATTATGAATCCACAGCATTTTTATCCCTGTGTTCTTTCTAGCCTAGCCTCTAAGTTCAGTGTGATTTCTGTTTTACAGTTATAAGGCTTCCCTCTTTGAAGAAGGCAGGATTATGTACAGACTGCAGCATGAGCGTGTGGTAAAACTGCTAGGTATCATTTTGGAAGATGGAAACTACTCACTTGTGATGGAGTATGTGCAACGGGGGAACGTGATGAAAGTGCTACAGAAAGTGAGCAGTGAATTGCTTCATCCCTTGCTCTTCGTTAGGGTTGATAAGATATGTGAAAGGGACAGGATGTTACTGCTACCCCAGAGAATGGAGCGTTTAGATTCTCATCCTGCCTTCTGTGTTAGAGCCTGTGGCAGCCCTGCCTTCTCTAGAGACAGCAGAGGACAACTGTGGTTTTTCTGTGCATCACAGAAGAGCAGACCACAGTTATAGGCTCAAAGTTATAAGAGTGTAGAGAATTTGCTAAAGAAAACTGCTTTTGTAAATATGGAGTGACTCTAGAATTGTTTTAAATTTAGGTTCAGAAAAGACCTTAGTTCTTTTTTACTATGGCTCGAGCAGAGATACTCTTGGGACTGAGAAAAACTTTTTAAAGACTGTTTTGCAATTTGATGGTTGTAATACCATTTTTTATTAGATAGTACTTGTTCTTTATTTTAGCTCTCGCTGCCTTTGTCAGTGAAAGGGCGTTTCATGATGGAGATTATAGAAGGAATGCTTTATCTACACAAGCAAGGCTTCATACACAAAGACCTAAAACCGGAAAACATCCTTGTGGACACAGACTTCCATATTAAGGTACTGGTTAGAACGTAAATGGAGAAAGCTGGTGGTCTGGGTTGGAAGAACACAGTTTGACTGCACTGGTTAGTTTTCCTGATTGGAAAATGAACTCTTTTGTACTCTATCACTAAGAGAACATTATCAGTGGATCACTGAAGTATGGTGGCCTACACAGCATCTGAGGTCTGCGCAATCTTCCTGCAACTGTACGGGAAAAAAAAAACAACACCCACTAACGTTGTTAAAAAAATGAATAATGTTGTTGAGAGTTGATGGACTACAAAAAAAAAATGCAGCTAGAATGAAAAAACCAAACCTTTATGCTTGTAGATTGAAACAAAATAGAATTTCTTATGGGTTGGGTCTTTTGTACTTTATTGCTGTAATTTCTTCTCCTGCCTTTACCTCCTCCTCTTTATTCTTGTCCTTCTTTTGCCTATTACCTTTTCCTCTTTTGTCTCCCTCTTTTTTTCCCTTAGTCATCATTTTTAAATGACAGCCAGCAGCTACAAAATAAGCAGCAGGAGTCTACTTCAGAGAATGGTTTATAATCCTGTTCCAAAGCCCTTCTATTAACTTTACTGGGCTTTCGGATCAAGACATATAGATATAGAGCCTACTGCTCAGTAGAATTTGCAGCAGTCCTCATCAGATGTCCTATCTCTGGTCAAGGTGAGTTGCTGAAATAATCACCCCATTACAGTTTAAAACTACGGAATAAGTTCCTGCGAAGAATATTCGGTCATTTGGTATTTCTTATATCAGATAGTGAGAAATTGTTTTACAAAGTTAATAAAGTAGCAAGTCCTACTGCAGTATGACCCGCATGCAGATAAGACATATAAACTCCATTTAAAACCAAACAAGCCCCCCCAAAACAACAACAACCAAACAATAAAACACAGCCCAAACAAACAAACACACCAAACCATCATGATCTGCTTTAAATGTAAATTGGATGAGGTTTTTTTTCCAGCTTATATGGACAGGACCAAACTAAGCTATCATCACTCTGCATGACAAACTGAACTGGAGCTCCGGATCAAATTCAGAATCAGATCAGACTTAAGGAGGCTGATCAAAAGTATAATTTAAGGCAATTGTTGTATGATCTATCTGCTTGAATGTATCTAACATTGCCAATATTTATGAAGGGAAACAGTTGTTCTATGAAACTGCAAATGTGGGACGATTTACACAGTATCCCCCTCTAACACATTAGACCTCTCACTTATGAACCTGGATGCTTAGATCCTTAGCAGGACGCCACTTGCATTTTCCTCTTCCTCTGAATATACGATTTTTAAGTTTAGCCCAAAGTTTCAGAAACTCAAAGGGACAATAAGCTAGTTATAGGCAATGAGAGAAAAAAGAAAAGAAAAGCAAGTTTAATGTGAGGCAAGGTGCCGCCTCAGTATTTTTCACCTATTTTTTCCTTACATTCATTCATTTTCCCTACAGTCATTCCAAGTGGGTTAAATTAATAATGAAGGTTCACATAATGGTTCCTTATTGTCAGTGATACTTTATTTAGGATTCAAAAAAAAGAAGAAAAGGCAAATAGTTTGTTTTCCTTTCTTGTTGCGTTTTTTGGCAGTATTTCATTTTTAGATAAGTTATTACCAGCTATTAATTATCAAATTGGGCACTGCGTGAAATACTTGTTTATCTCCTCTTCATCATGGCACTAGCTCTGATGCATCTCATTTTTCAGATTGCAGATTTTGGTTTTGCGTCCTATAAAAGCTGGAGTCAGCTGTCCCGAGAAGAGACAGGCCGACAGAAGCAAAGCAACAGCTTTTGTCAGTACAGTGGTGGGACTCTTTCCTATATGGCCCCAGAGCATTTAACCACTATTCACATAAAACCTGGAGAGAAATCAGATGTTTACAGCTTCGGCATACTGATGTGGGCAATTTTTGCTAACAAAGAGCCATATGAATGTAAGTTACTTCCAAAAGGATGCTATAATAAATAAGCATTTAAAGTTATAAAATTAAATCACCTATGCCTAAGAACAGTGCCTGTTCTTCAGCTCATGGCCAGTAAAAGGCATTAGTTGCATCATTCCAGACTTCCAAGCATAGACAAGAACATCTACATTGAAATCCTGGCATGAGCCCAATCTATTCACATCCACATGGTGGGGGCATAAAACTGCACTCAGTGGCAGAAGCTATATAAGCCTCTGTCAGACCAAGGTGGAATCTTTGATGTTACTCTTACTTTCTGAGGTGGACCAGTTATGTGTGGTTTTTCTTTTAACAGAAACAATCATATAGCCAGTTATCACTTCTCAGCTGTGTGGCATGTATTTCTCAACATGCAGGAATGTGCTCGTACAGAACAATAGGAGCAGACTGTGGAATTCTGGAGTAAAATGTTTTGAATGGATTTTTTGCTAAATGGCTAGATGTTACCTGTGTGGCCATCTTTGTGTACCCAGTGCAAAGCATAACTGAGATACAGGTTCTGTAGAGCTAGATCTGTTACTCTGTATGTCTTAGATATCAAAGTAAATCCACTCATCTTAAAATAAATCTCTAACCCATGGAAGTTAGGGCAGAGAATTCAAATTCATTAATGTGAAAGCAGTAGCTGTAACTCAGACATCTTTGAGATCTTTTACATATCCACAAACAAGCATGGAACTGCTTCATTATTTCTTTCTTCGCTATTCCTTTTACCTATGGAAAGGTAGCAAAACCCATGATCAGAATTTGATTTCATTTTGCAGATAGTATAAATGATTCTCAGATTCGGTTTGTTGTCAAGGATGGAAAGAGGCCAAACATAGAGGAGATCGCTAATAAATGTCCAGTGGAGATTATTGAATTAATGGAACAGTGCTGGAAACAAGAGTCAGAGCAACGGCCAACCTTTGCAGGTAAGGCACTGCTTTAGGTTTCTTTTTCTTTTTGTCCATTGATAGTTTGTAATGTAGTAAAACAAACTTGAGTGTTCTCCTCTTAAAATACAAATTTTTGCTTTGAAAATAGAAATACCAATTCACATGCCCAGTAAAGGGTGCGCCCTGTACCCCAACGAAAAATGGGATCTGGTCCAACATTTACAGATTTGAGAAATACTCATGAGTGGATGGAGCTAAGAAATTTTATAGTTGCTGATCATTTGTCGTTAGCATAGTATAATCTTCCTGCTGAAACTTACAGAAAAGCTGACATCAGGGGACATAGTATATCTTTGCTATGACTGAGAAAATGCCCTGTTGAAACTGGCTGCAAAATCTGCCTGGCTTAGCTTTCCATGAGCAATACGACAGTCTTTGACTAGTTAATCAGCCTTTCTAATAGTCAGATCCCAAAACACTTGTAGTCAGTAAAAGTCTTGCCTGAGGGGGCTGGAAAGGAGACTAACAGTGTTCAGCAATTAAGTCAAAATTCTTTGAACTCCTCTTGTCTTTTCTTTCTGCTTCAATACATGGTGCCAAAAAAACAACCAAACAAAAAAACAACAAATAAAACAAAAGCCTCTATGCATAACAGGAAACTGAGGTTTGGATTTTGCCAGGAACATCAAGAGCTTTGTATACAACAGGCATGTACTTAAATACTCAGGAGAAATTTGTATAACAGGAGGAACCCATCTACTATTTCCATATTTAACCTGCATAATCTACTGCTAGTGGATTGAGTTTATGCTTGCACTGGGTCTTAGATTCTAATATTCCTGTATGTAAAATACTGATATTTACCGTGTTTGTAGATTATTATTTCAATAATTCCATCTTTAGCAAAGATGGGATAATTGCTTACCAAATAGCTGAATGCAACTGAATGTAGCTTATTTATTAAAACGTAGCAACCAATCTTTTGGCCAGTCAAGTCAAAGAAAGGAGCTGTCAGACACAGATCATAGACAGGGAGCTTTCACCCTGAAAAGCAATACACCAACAACAACGATGAAAAAAGTCACTAGAAATCATCCTGTTCTTGTTACTATATTAACGCTAAATGAGCCATGTGAACAGATTCCAAATATATATATGACTTTCCTGTTTCTGACGTCATACAAATCTTAATTCAACCCTTATCCATCAAAATTATTAACAGCATAAATTACTTATTTTCTATTGAAAGCCACTTTCACGTAGTTCTTTCTTTTTTGCAGAAATTAGTCAAAAATACAGTCCATTTTACTACCAAAAGCTAGAAAGCAGTATTGAAGCTGATCTGGAGAAGTTAAAAGTGAGTAACTTTCTAAGTATTTTGAAGTGTCAGTTCCCCATAACCCTTCTCTCCAATCCCAGTTATGTCCAGATTCTGTCACTTTAAAACTAATAAGACTTGACTGACCTGATTTCCTTCTGTGATTAAAAGGGATGGATTTGGGAAGGAGGGGAGAGCAGTGCATGTCATTTACTTCAACACTTCCTCCCAAAATTCTCTTGTATCTAAATTTGAATGTTGCTGTCTGGGGTAGATGAAAACAGGTTGGATGGTGAGTCAGAGAGTAGTGGTCAGTGGGTTGTACTTTTGGGTTCAGCAGTAGCAGTCATTTTTCTCCATCTTAGTAGCTGGTGCAGTGCTGCGGTTTTGACTTTTGGCCTGGGGACAGCGCTGATAACACTGATGTTTTTAGTTACTGCTCAAATGTTTGGTCTGACCAAGGACTTTCTGAGCCTCATGCTCTGCCAGGGAGGAGGGGAAGCTGGGAGGAAGCAAAGACAGGACACCTGACCCAAACTGACCAAAGAGGTATTCCATACCACAGCACATCATGCCTACGATATGAAAACTGGGGGCAGTTACCCAGAAGGGTTAGATCACTGCTGGGTCAGGCTTGGTATTGGTCAGCGGGTGATGAGCAGTTTTATCCTCTTCCCTTGTCATTATTATTATTGGCAGTTGCAGCAGTGGTTTGTGTCATACCTTAGTTACTGGACTGTTCTTATCTCAAACTGTGAAAGTTACAATCTTTTGATTCTCCTTCCCATCCCTCCAGGAGTGGGGGGAGAAAGGGGTGGGGGAGCTAACGAACTGTATGGCTGATCTAAAGCTGGGCTTAAACCACGACAACTTCTTCACCTGGAAGCCAGTAACAACTGCTGTAATGGAGGAGTCTGCTGTACCAGGGCCTTCCCTAGTTTACTTCTTTATCAGTGGCCTGACAGCAGTGATGGAGCATACTTTAGTAAAGTGTGCAGGTGACACAAAACTAGGAGGACCAGTCAATACAGTCACAAGGGCAAGGCTGCCAGCTGCAGGCTGGAGAACCTGTGAAATTCAGAAAGGACAAATGCAACATGTTGCACCTGAAATAATCCCTGGCTTCAATGTCAGCTGGGGTCTGCCTGGCCAGGGAGCAGCACTGTTGAGAAATACCTTAGGGCAGTGGTGAGCAGCAACCTGGGCACCAGAGCCTCTATAGCAGTCAGGAAGGCCAGCAGCAGGAGATAAGCTCAGCACTTGTTAGTCTTGCCATATGAGTTGGGGCTGAAGCACCAGGACTGTCTCAGATCAAACATGCAATGTCTCCTCATCCTACCTATGAGGAGTTTATTGAGAAAAGAGAGCAAGCTCTTCACAGCAGTGATAGTAGGAGGACATGAGACAGTGGACGTCAACTGAAACAAGGGAAATCCAAACTGGATGTAAGAGGGAAAACAAAAAAAAACCCAGACTGCCCTGTGAGGACAGCCAAGCAGTGGAGCAAGTTACATAAGGAGGTTGTCCAGTCAGCATCATTGGAGGGTTTCAACACCCAACTGCACAACTCTGATCCCACGAATGACCCTGCTTTGAGTGAGAGGTGGGCCTGAGATCCCCCAAGGTCTGTTGTCACCTGAGTGATTCTGTGACAATACTTTGCAAAAGCTCTTCATATATCCATTAAGTTTCACTCATTAAATAAAATGTTTTTCCTAGATATTCAAAAGTGGCAGAATCTGATAGAAACTACATGTAAAAAAAACTCGTAACCTGTGTACTGCATTCATCTAAAGTCTCCCAGCCTGCTTGACAGCAGGAAGCTATACTGCAGTAATATTTTGCAGGGAATATTTTGAATCAGATATTTTTCCTGAGTATCCAAGTCTATTTCTCTTACTTCTCTGTAGGTCTGTAAGTTATGATAAAGAATGTTCTTCTGACTGAAAGTACAAGAATGAGAACTACTTGGGCTGATTTTATCACAGATTTTATGAATTTACTCACCTTTGTAGTACTGACAGCTGTAGTGAGAACTCCTGGCATTGGAATTTTAATCTTTGCAGTGAAATAAGGCTCAGATACCCAGTTATTTTAAATAAGAAAACAACTTCCTTCATGAAACTGTTCATTTACAGTTTTCTTTAAAGTGCTTCCTTCTGTCACCAAGTCTGCAATTGTGGAAATGAAAGTTTCTGGTTTAGGGAACATATGATGTTTATGAAATACTAGTGACTGTTGTAAAACACAGTAGTTTTACAAAATAAAACTGATGGAACTATTTTTAGAAGTACTGAATAAGGAGCACTGAAGGCAATAGAGACATTTTTTTCAGGTTAAAAAAAAATTACTTCTAGGGAACTCTGAATAGTGGGAATATTAGAAGATTAGAACAAGAACGGATTTTGACTTCAATCTAGTGAAGTGAGGATGAGGGTTTACAGAAAGGAAAACGTAGTGCTTATTTCTGAATATTTGCTTTAAACTCCTTGTTCATAATACTCTTCATAAAAGTCATCATGGTCATACCTGAATGTAAATCTTTCTCACCTCTTCCCTATTGATGAATATTCTTAAAATAAACAATACACAGAACAGGGTGCACATTTGCTACCTTTACCTCAGCAGCATCTTCTCACCAAGATTGCTTGCAAAAAGTCTATTAAGTACAAGGCAGACAATTCAAAACCACTATCTCTGGGTTAAGCTCATAGTCATGTAAGGAAGGGTATTGTTTGGCCAACTTAGAGTATTGTATTCTGCAGTTGCTTTGCAGTCCGTCCTTCTTTCATTGAAGAAAAGATTTTGCCCATCCGAAGCAAAGCAATGGGTATTTTTTGTTAGGCTATGCTCTCTGCAAGGGTATGGAATCTTTTCCCATATCTAGATTTCCAGATTCATGAAATTTGTTCATCCCGGTCACTTTGCTGTGAAACTGTGCTGTTTCATATTCTACAGGAACTCCCTTTGATTAAACTTTTGCATATAAATTCTTCTATGCAGAAAATGTCGCCTGTGTCAGATGAACTGCTGGATGAGATGCAGTCCCTTCAAATAGATGCTGTAGCAGAAAACAGAAGCAATGCTCGAGCAGGTAAGGCACGTACTAACACATCATTATTCTGGGTATTCTGCCAAAGATGAAGTTGTGTACGTGTACAGAATAAGTGATCTTACCATTAAGGGGTTATGAAGAGACTTAATTATTCAGCATCTGAGAAAGAGTTGTAATCACTGAAAAGATTAAATTTGCTGCCAATCTCTCAGAAGTCATACATAGATGAATTTTCTCTCCTTTCATATTTTCCATCACATCTTGGATGAGTTGCATGTTTTGAGGTCTTATAGAGCTGTCTTACTAATACATGATTATGTAGTTCTAGTTTTGCAGAAATGTATCTGGAATTTTTTTACCCAAGTTTTTTGATGGCAAAGGATATAGGATCATATTTGCAACACTGATTTACAAGCACCAATATCAAATTCAGCAGAAATTAGATCCTGATAAGTTTGCTCGCACCATTTGAAAGACATTAAATGAATAATGTTAAACTGTAACTTACAACTAATAAGCCTTCCCCAAAGCTTGGTTTGCCATAACTGTTCTTCAGTAGAACTGATGCACTTTGTAGGGCAACACTACTGCTATATTTCAAAATTAGTATAATTACATTTCCCTGGCAGAAATAACCACATATGGCTGCAGCAAATTACATGCTCTAAGTATGAAAGGCTTTATTGTGAATCTACACTGCTGAAAGATACTATCTTGACAGCCTGTCAGT
This sequence comes from Psilopsiagon aurifrons, assembly GCA_025447955.1. Taxonomy (NCBI): domain Eukaryota; kingdom Metazoa; phylum Chordata; class Aves; order Psittaciformes; family Psittacidae; genus Psilopsiagon; species Psilopsiagon aurifrons. The sequence continues at coordinate 14,459 of JAOEHY010014937.1, forward strand.
CAAAGCCAGGTTTTCCTCTCTAGTCAATGGGCATTACTCAGATAGCGGTAGTGAAAGATATCCCACAGGATCTGTTCATATATCTCAAACTTGCCCTGCAGTATGGATGCCATGTAGTTTATGCGAATACTGAATTGCTAATATCTGTCACTTTTGATGAGGTTGTTTCTGTATTAGATCATTCCTCCCACTCCCTCTGTAGCAGCAATAACAAAAGAAGCAGAATGAGTCAGACTGGAGGTGTACTAATATAAAGACCTAAAAAGTAACTAGTCTGAATTCATGTAATTGGGGATGGAGGGACAGGACACAACAAAGTTCACTGACATCTGTGCTAAATAGAAGCACATACATACACTTTATTCCAATTTTACAGTGGTCTGTAAGAGTCCTTTGCTTTAGGCAATGTACATTGCCAGACAACTATGTCTGTACATTTTGCAGACAACTGTGAAGCTTTCAGAACTTTTTAAGGAAGCATCTGTAGTCCTACCCTTAAAACCATAAGAACAAAGACTAACAAGCAGATTTTTAAATTCTTTTTTAGTCTTGGAATGCTGCAGCATGATCCAGATCATAATCTAGTTTGGGACTGAAGTGGAGCTTCCTTTGATAGTGAGAATTAGGTTGAAGGATGTAGATGACAGATTATTTTATTTGGTAGGAATTACTTGTAAAAGTGTATTCTTTGAGACTATAAAGAATAAATAAGACAAAAAGGATTAATCACAAAATACCCAGACAGGATATTTTACGTACTGATTTGTAAACATGACTTGAATGACAAATAATTTGTGCTGTATGAAATAACACCTATTACAGTGGTGTTATTTTCCATCATTTTACACTCTAATTTTGCATTGATTAAACCACAGTTAAAGCCAGTGGAGACATAGCAGTAAATCAGACCCTGCAAATGCCTCCAGGAACTATTTATTTCAGTGTTTGAAAACTTGATGTCAATATAGAGTATGCAGTGAATTCTAACACCACTTAAGTAAGTGGGATTTTGATGCTGACAGTTTAAACAAGCCTGTACTTCCCAGATAAAAGCTTGCAACACTTCTCTGTAAAGGCATTCTGTAGGATAAAACACAGCTTCTGCTGGAAGTGATGATATATTTAACCTTTTATATATTACCATAATATTAAAGATAAATAGATTCTAGTGTCATCACAACAAGCTATATAATTTCATTTGGATGTATTTAAAATATTTTCATTTTCTCCCTTTCAGATCAGCCTAATTCTCTACACAGTAATCAACGTCCCACGACCAGTCAGGTTAATGAAGCCCTGTTTGCTGCCTCCCGTGAGAACCAGCCTGTTGAGAGCTGTGAGACCCCATTTACATCTGCTGATATTCTAAACAGAAAACTTCAGCGTGAATTCAACTACCATGTACACGGGAGCTGGATGGATAAAGCAGTTACCCCTGTAGTTTACACCCCTGAAATGAGAGAGGAAGAAAGGAGACGAGTTTCCCATGTTCCACTTGCAAAGCTGTCTCCTGTTCCTCAAGGGAGTGAGCTGCATCCCAGAGCTGAAAAAACAAGATCAAACACTAATCCAAGTATTTGGCCAGACGCAATAATACCAAAACAGGGAACTGTTGATACTTTTCAGGGTATAAACTCTAACGGTAGTCTAATGCGAAACACAGATGCTATGTATGGCTTGTGTTCAGCCAGCACCTTTAACCTAGGTACACCTGTGCCTGAATCTGGCCTAAACTCACAATCACAAACCAATGTAAACTGGTATCCAAAGAACACAGACAACGATACAGGTGAGATTCCTCCTCCTCCAAGACCTATGTTTCTGAAAACACACTTGCTCTCTAAAAATTAAGTGGTCAGTAGTGTCTTGTAGTTTGTGTAACACTTGTTGCTAGCTGTTGACCTGCAATATAGCAAAGGGGAATTTATTTCATGAAGTTCTCTGTCTGCTTGATGTTACTCCAGGTTGCTAAAACACTATCTTTGGCTTCATTTTGCTACTTTCACTGATTTCAGGCTGTCAGTTTCAAGTGAACCATTTCTAAAGCATCAGTGTAATAGAAAAGCATCAGACCCAATACCTAACCCTTCAGCCACCAACCAAGTAACAGCAAATGGCAGATCCTGCTATGGCAGATACTGCTACAGCAGCTACCAAAACAAAGAGCTGCTATCCGTCATTCTAGGAAAGCAAATGAGAACTATTGACTCTCAAAACTGTTAACATTCATATCATAGGTTCTGCTTGTGCAGAAACATCATTTGTAGCATTTCAGAAAATAAATGAGTAATTTTAGCTTGATGTGCAGAAAGTTATGAGATTCTTAAGCTCAGGGGGCCAACAAGAAACTGAGGCTTATAACTGTTTTCCCCAGAGAGACGTGGCTGGTGCTGATGGGGAGCTTCTGGTGGTATTGCTAGTGAGCTGTGGCATATAAATCTGGAGACAAAGAAAGAAGAGAACACTAAGCCTTGGCAAAAAGTATAAGTAAAATGGCAACTAGAGACCTGTAAGATGTAACTTTCAGGAGCTAGAAATGAAAGATAAGTTAGCCTGTTCCTATGAAATATTGGATATTTTTAGTATGGCATTCTTTTCCAGATCATCTCACAAGAATGCCTAGCTGTTTACAGGCAGAATGCCACAAAGGTGTTATTCTGTTACATTATGCAGGGGCTGGGATTAGTTATTTATGTGAGTTTATTTATTGAAATGAATGAGAGCTGTCATGCCAGAAGGCAGGAATTAGAACCATCAGTGTCACTAATAAAGTGAATTCTTCTGTTTGAAATAGAAAATAAAACCTAAAACAGTTATTATAGGGAGGCTGCATGGAATAGAGTGGCAGATACTGGACTTAGATGCAGAAGAGATGCATTACAGCTCTTCCAGTGACATGTCAGGTGACCATAATTCAGTCACTCTTACTGCCCCAGCATAAGTTCAAGAGCTCATTTGTGGGCATCCTAAACAATTACTGTCCTGGGCTGGAAGTTACATCTCTGCCAAACATTGCTGCCACCAGCAGAAGATACAGTGGTGTCCATGCCTTTGCTAGAGCCACTCACAAGCAGCATGCTAATACAAACTGCAGTCAGTTTCAGCAGTGAGCAGTAAGAGCACACTTGGGATTTCGGAATTTGCCAACTTGAAGACCTGCTATGAGGCAGCTCAGCCCATAAATGTTGTGTGCTCTGTTCCCATGCTGCTGTCCATTATCCAGGTATTCAATGTGGAAGCCCATTGCCCTCACTGGGATCCAAGGGTGGTTAAAGCTATGAGTCAGTGAGCAGAACCTTGATAAGGTTATTGCTTTAAAAGAGTTATTCAAGGGGATATAATTATTTAAAAGCTTCTTATCTCTTTGTATTTAAGAGCACAAACTGTGTACTTACACTGTTGCAAATATGGCTGTCATTTTTAAGTACAGTTGCTGTTTTATTTACATAATGCTTTTGACACTTTTTTTGGTTTCCCTCTTTGTTTAGGTAGCACAGATTCTGCTTCTTTCAGAAGGCAAATTTTTGGACAACATTCTAGAGTGCCCAGAGCAAGCAGAGGTGAGTGCTGTAGCCTCTATCTATCCTGGTAGCCAACAAGGTATGCATTGCATCCTGACCAGTAAAGCAGAAAACATCAAGATCTTGAAATAACTTATGTCATTACTTAACACCTCTAACCATAACTGAAGTTATCAGTACAAGTGCGCAAAACTAATTCCTGTTTCTCGAAGGACCTGTACACACCATTAAATGTGTATTTGATGGATCAAGACAATATCTTTTTCTATCTGAAAGAGCTTTTAAAAACATGAAGGTGTTGTAAAGTCTTTTGCACAGCAAAACCGGTCACTTTTAGATTAAATGTCAAGTTGCTGCAACTCTACCCAGCTGCTGAACCACACATGCATTTGGGACACCTGTCCTTTCTTGCTCTGGGTTTTAAATACAAATCTCTAGCTGCAGGTCTTGTGTTGACCACCCTTCCTTGAGACACAGATCTCTCAACTGTCTTAAATCCCTGAAATTGTCCTGTCCTTTAGGAGTTGTTAATAGATGTTCCTTTCAAGACGTGTGGCTTGTGACACCCTGAACTCTTTAATTAACCCTTTCAAGGCTTGTCCAAGTTTGTAAGTGCCTTACACTTACAAAGAAAACTGGAAATGGCAGGTTTTTCTCTTCTTGACTACATGCTCCTTAGAGTCTTGACATAATGACCCAAACGTGACAAGCAAGCAAAGTATAGAGGCTTGGGAAAAGAGCTATATAAGCACAGTAACTTAATATTGACAAAGCATTTGTATGTGTTTTCATATCGTGCTAGATTCATTTTGCTACAAATTAAGAAAATAACACACACATGAGATTTCTTAATTTTTTAGCTAAACATACCAATACATTTCTCAAGGCCTTCACCTCAAAAAAAAAAAAAAATAGAAAAAAAGGAAAGGATACAGGAATCATAATATTTTGACACAATAAAATGCATTTCTTTTGTGCAACATCTAGAAACTAATCATAGAATCACAGAATAGTTAGGGTTGGAAAGGACCTTAAGATCATCTAGTTCTAGCCCCCCTGCCATGGGCAGGGACACCTCACACTAAACCATGCCACCCAA
>JAOEHY010014938.1:0-10169 GCA_025447955.1 Psilopsiagon aurifrons
ATATCCAATCTAAACTTCCCCTGTTTAAGTTTGAACCCGTTACCCCTTGTCCTATCACTACAGTCCTTAATGAAGAGCTCCTCCGCAGCATCCTTATAGGCCCCCTTCAGATACTGGAAGGCTGCTGTGAGGTCTCTACACAGCCTTCTCTTCTCCAGGCTAACCTTTAGGAATCAAGGAATCTGTGCATGAGTTCTCCTCCCTGTAAAACTGGTATTACTTCAACTCGTGCAGGTACCAAAATAAAGGCAGGCTGCAGAACAGAGGCTGGGAAGAGATGAGACCTTTATGGCAGAAAAGCATCGGGGGTCACACAGGGAAACAGGAGAGGGAACAAGGAAAAAGGAGATAAAATCTCTGAAGAGTGAGTAGGCAAGAGAAATGACAAGAATAAGAAACAAGATGGTCCCCTCAAGCATGGCAGAATGTGGATGAACAACGCTTTGGTCAGGCTAAAGGGAGTGCAGAAGGGCCTGAAGAGCAACTGTCAGTGGATTACATTAGCTGAATCAGGTAATGGGCAGAGCATAGAGAAGAATTGTAGTCATGGTGATAGAAAAGCAAGGTGCACTTCAAGAAGAAGATACTGAGAAACTAAAAGCTTCAATTAGGCCTTTAATGAGAGACTGGTTCTATGAAATGAAATAAATGGAGAAAAAGCCTTCCAACCCAGAAAATATAGAGGAAGTATTGGAAGCAGATTTAGAGAGAACTGATACTTTTATATTGAAAATACTGACTTGAGGCAGAATGAATATGTAATAGCAGCAAGGACTTCAGGAGGAGAAATTTAAAAACCCACAGGGATTTAAAATTGGACAGTCATGGACAGAATAGAAAATCATTTCTGCACTAGAACAGTGCAGAAATGACGGAGTGCGTTGAGGAGGAGGGTGGAATGACCAGCAGTGCCGTGTTTCAGAGGCACCAGGCGAACAACTCCAGCTACATCAGTACAAACATTTGGTGTCACCCACTGTGTGCACACACATCTCATTTGCTGAGATGAGGATCTGCCTTGGTGTTTCAAATGGACACAAAGTGAAGAACAGCAGTTACTGTGAAGTTTCAAGTGGCCAAGGAAACACTCGTTGCAGAAGCACAATCTTTGCTTTCACATGACAACACTGCACAAGGCTTCTCAAAAAGTAACTCTAAATTTGCACACTCATGTTGCTACATATGCAGAGATGGCTAAGCCGATCTGCTGTGCATGGAAACCCATGACATAGCCCCAGTCTGCCCCCTTGCTACAATCCCACCAAGGGGGTGGTGGTGTGCAGAGTGCTAGAGCATCTGGAGTTACTATATGCAATTACTTGACAAGTGGAAAAGAGGTGGAAGAGCAATTAGACTGATTTTGTTAGGCTAAAGGGAGTATCAAGGAGTGTGGAGAGTAACTGTAAATAAATTACAGTACCTGAAGCAAGAAATAGCCAGAGCACAGAGAAGATTTGTAGTCATGGTGATAGAAAAGCAAGGGCCACTTGAGTTATTCTGCATGCTCTCATGAGATGCTGCTTTAAAACAACTTGTTGCAACTTCTGTGTCTCTATTCACTTTGATTTACAGTATCATAAGTATTCATGTATTTTTTCACATTCCAAGATTTTCTGAAGACTTTACTCATTTAAGTTACAGATTCAGAATGGCGATTTTCAGTACAGCCAAATTCTGTATTCTAATAATTTGCAAATCACATATTATGCCATCTGCAGTTTTCACGGCTGGTGATGAATAAAAGCTACCCCTGACATTCAGAGCCTTTTTTCTTTAATCATGGAGCTGAGATTTTATGAGCAGTACCACAGCATGCAAAGGTAACATACAGCAACGACTGAAAGAAAATAGCTAAAAATTGACAGTATATTTAGGACTGATGTGAAGCTTTTTAGACAAGCAAGTGTGCATTCCCAAAGTGAGCTAAAAGCAGTGGCTGTTGTGGGAAGAAAGTTCAAATAGGTGTAGGTTGAAAGACTGTGTGGAAAACCAGGAGACACGCAGTGGTAATGATAGTCATCAACAGGAACACGTGATGGTGAAGCATTTTTAGAGTGGAAAATCAGTTTGGATGGTGGTTTCGTGTTAGTTTATTATCTGATGATGCTCTAGTAGAGCATTATGGATAGCTGGGGATTTTTCACTGTCCTCTACTGTGGTGGGTTGGCCCTGGTTGGGCACCAGGTGCCCACCAAAGCTGCGCTTTCACTGCCCTCTTCAGCTGGACGGGGGAGAGAAAATATAACCAAAGGTTCTTAGGTTGAGATAAGGACAGGGAGAGATCACTCAGCAACTACCATCACAGGCAAAACAGACTCAATTTGGAAAAAATAGTTTAATTTATCACCAATCAAATCAGAGTAGGATAGTGAGAAATAAACCCAATCTCAAAGCACCTTCTCCTCAGCCCTCCCTTCTTCCTGGCTTAACTTCACTCCTGATTTTCTCTGTCTCCTCCCCTCCAGTGGCACAGCAGGACAGAGAATGGGAATCTTCCCCAACATGTTTTTAGGAGCTGTAATCCTGAACCTGATTTGAACTTGATCTTTAAAATGGACATGTGGCAATTATGGAGGACAAGTCCCAACAGGCAATTTTCTGCTTCTGTTGCAAAAGCCAGGCAATAGTTACCCTCATCCTTCCATCTTGTTTGTGATTATATCAACTGATCTACAGAGTTCAGGCTGAGTCATTTCATTTTGCACAAATCAGTCATGCCATAGACAATAGTAAATAGCATCTCTCAGTTTTCTAGCATCTTTCTTTGCTGATAAAGGTACGTAAACAAGCACAAAGCACACATGATCTCTGCTCCCAGAGTACACAGAGCTGTCACTGTAGTTTTTTTCTCTACTCAGTATCTTTCTCTCTCCCCCTAGAAAATATGTGAGGTTTGCTGACTGAAGCTTCTTATGCTGCTTTGAGATGCCTTGCCAAGTTGTATGTTATCCCACTTCCTTCTTGCAGGTAATTCAAACAGTGGAGGCTTCCCCTGGAGCCTTGCCCCTCACAACTGCACCACTGCAACTGCTCAGTTCTCAGGCCCTCTCTTGCAGCCAGAAATGTGGTGGGTGAGTGCTGGGCTCTGCAGGAGCTCTGAGAATGTTCCACTTCTGTGGGCAGACCTCACACACGAGAGTGCTGCAACCCTGCTGGTCTCTGAAATGCTGTGAGTCGACGGCTGCCACCTCACCCCATGGCACTGTGGGCCTGCCCAGCACTGTCTTGCTGATGTAGCAGGTATGCCAACATAAGGCCACCTCAACTGGCAGAGTCACCATGAAAAGCCAGTTTATTTAGGAAAATGATGTGCTGCAATAGGCTTACAGCACCACTGGAAAATTGCTGCATGTCAAAGAGAAGGATAAGCAGCAAGGATCTGGATTTCTGCAGACTGTCTAGGGCAAGACCTAAGTCTTACAGATTTCCCCATGAGCTCTGTGTCCAGGCAATAGTCTGGAACTAAGAAATTGGACATTCCCTCTGACTCTTCATGTTTTGCATCCTTTTAAATATCTTTTGTACTGAAAGTATGATCTAGTTGCTGATCATAATTCAGGAGATGAGGATTCTGATCCTGGCTTTGCCACTGAATTGCTGTGTTCCTTGTGAAAATTCACACAGCCTAGCCGTGTTTCTCCATTCAACTTCTTTGACCATCTTATCTGTACAGATGTAATCCCTGCTCTGAAGAGGTAGTCCCTTATTATGTAGTTTTTCGAGAGTAGTTGCAGTCTTACAGCGTGCCGTCACATATAGCAAGTTTAAGTGATACTTGTCCCATGCTTCTCTGGCATATTGTTGTTTAGTAGCTGTTCCACATATGCAGTTGCTTTGTCAGCATGGTTTTACTTCTGTTTCTTAATTTCTGGTCCCTGCTGTCACATTCTTCCCATACGCTTTGATGCAAAGGCATACTTTTTAAAAACAGAGGTATAAATAAGTATTTTTTTAAAGATCACCGCTTCTACCTATAGCTGACATCTATCCCTGTTTTCACTGTGGTCTTGTTCAGTGTATCTATAATATAGGAATGCACATGGTTCAGTTTCCTATAGCTTGATTTCCATGTTTTATATTGCCTTGCCCTTTTCTCTTGTGCATTACTGGTGTCAGTCTACGATCTTTCTAGTTCTCTTCCTCTGCACTGGGTCTTCCTCTTACCCATGGTTGTCCTTCTTTGCCCATCTGTGCTACTATTTCAGTTGTCTTTGAATACACATTAATAGTACTTATGAACACATGCCAGTGCCCATGTTTCTATGCCATCCTTTTCTTTATCCTGTTCCACGTCTGGTTTTCTCTCAGAACTTAATCAGTTGGAATTTGTTGTTGTTATTTCTTTTTTTTTTTTCTTCCCTCCTTTTGAGCTGATTCAGCCATAATAACAAGGCTTACAGGGGAAAATCCAAGTCTTGTTGACAGATCTGATCCAAAGCTCATTACCATAGTCACTGTTTTTTTGGATAATCTTCCAACTATACTTCCCCGCTTTTCCAGACTCTGGCAGATCCAACAACGTCTCAGAAGAGGAATGGTTTCCTCTGAGTCCCACAGCTAGCCCAAAGCACACATCATGTTGGGAACCTGAAATGTGTTCAAATGATATCTATCTGACACTTTCTTGTCCTTTTCTGAATAATAGGTTTTCCTTGTATCAGTTTTGATAAGGCAGCCTGTAAGCAGTGCTCACTTCTGACTCCATTCTATCCTTTAGCTGGGAGAGAACAATTTGTATGTTTATAAGGTAATTTCATTTTCCAAGGATACTGAACTTGTAGCCCTTGCTGTTGAAATCCTTTGTTAGTACATTTATTTTCTCCAGCTGACCTTCTTGTCCACCCTTAGGACAACAAGGACTTTGATAAGTTTCTAACATGAAGACACTCTAAGGCTTGCTGAACTGGTCTTGTTTGTTGCTCTGAGAAGGGTTAGGAGTAACTGTGTTAAAATGCCTGTGACTCAGTCTGATTTGCCACCACATGGACGTGGGTTCCTAATTAACTCCAAGCATGTAAGGTTGTGTGTAATACCCCCTGCTGGAGCTGTTGCATCTGTTTTATCTCCCTACTAGAGATTATCTATCAGATTAAAGACAACCTTTCCTTGGTGAACTCACTTCAAAATACATGTCATTTATTGTAGAGGTGACAATATGAACTTCTTAGCAGCCAACAGTCTTAAATTGATAATCAGTCTAAGGCAAAATGTAAATTTTATAGAAACTTAATATATATATATATATATATAATTTTCTGATGGGAAGAGCTACACAGGACTTTAATACCAGGCCTTCTGAAGAGGTGCAAATTGTCAGAGAAATGAACACAGCTTTCTATTAAATTAATGCTAAATTATGATTCTGGGCTTTGAGGCATCAATTTAACATAATGACAGCTCACAGAAGGAGCTGTTCATCTAGACATTTCCTGGTCTTTCCAAAATGTGGGAATTATTCCTCTTTCCTTGCAGACAGGGAAGCCCTGGTGGAGCAGTGAAGTGGTTTGCTGTCAGTCCCAAAGTGGGATAGGGAATGGAGCAGAGTTGATCTATGCTGTCTTTGGCTCAACAGACTTGGCTACCATCTCCCTCCCAAAAATCAACATAAGATAGTTTAGTGAAGTGTCACCACTCTTATTGCGTGGTCTCTAATGGCTGCAAATGCCCTTGCACTGGTGTGTGTATGTGTCTGCACAGGGCACGGACAGTGTAGTGCGACATACATGGCACATTCCTCCCCATGTGCTCTGGTGCTCCTTTTCCACCCAGTTCTCCTTTGGGAGTTTCCTAGTCCCAAACCCTCACCTCCGTACTGGGGATCTGGGATTCCTTTGTATTTTCTTCTCTAGAGTACTGGATAAGTGCCTCATTGGTTCTTCACAGCTCCCTCCATTTTTTCCACACAAGCATTTTGGGAAGATAGGAAGGTATCCTTGTCCTCACTGCTTCCAGAGTCACTCATTTTCTGCACCAAGCCAAGGGCTGTGAGTGTGCTGCTGTCCTCCCACACCTTTCTTTCTGTCTGGAGTGTGAATCATTGTCTGCAGCAGGATGGGCAGAGCTGTGGTGGGGGCATTGTTATGCTGGAAGATGCTAAGAGCTACTGTGCCAGGCATTTGATGAAAAGGCAATTACAGGCCAGATCAATGGTAGCTGGATGCCCTCACCAAATGCCAGGGCTTCTTGTCCTGCATTACCCTCCTCCCATTTTCTCCAGGAGCAGAACTTCCCTGCCTATGGATGCCCAAAAGCTTTCCCTAAAATTTTGGAACTAGTTGGCTGTGATGTTCAAAAACCATCCACATTTCGTCTGAACTAAGTGATGCCATCAAGCTGATTGCAGGGACTTGAAAATTTGGCCAGTTCTTTCACAAAGGGAGAGCACAACTGGCTCGCGCTGCTGAAATTCCACACAAAGTCCCAACATTCCTGCAGTCCTCTTGGGCGCTGCCTGGGCTCCAGCTGCAGTCAATGATTGATATGTAGTGTAGGGCTGGGAGCAGAGTACATAGGAACATGGGTCCTTGTGAAATTTGAAGTTTTGAACCTTCTGTGTGAGGGCTGAAAGACACTGTGAGCATCCAGCATGCCCTACCTGGTTAACAAGAGTCTGGGTTCATGTTTCCTCTGCAAAGCTGAGGCAGTTTCCTAGTCAAATTTGTCCTATTTCACCTACTTTGTGCTGAAATAAAATGTAGTTCTGACGTATCAGTTCTTGTGTTCATTGCATCCTTTCTGCCCCCCCCCCCAAAATGCTGTGATAGATCTCATAGAGATGTCCTGACAAAAAGAACATAGTTAACCGTAGTTAGAATTTGGTTAGAGTTTATTTTTTCTATCACTCAAATATTGAAGCAATGAGCCTATCTTTGCTGCAAATGTAATTTTGTATCACAGTTAAACCTATATTTTCATATACAGGTTTTGTTGTCTGTACTGTGCTGGAGGCCTTAGAACTCCTGTTTCAAACTGGTTTTGAATAGGTGATATGAAAAGAATGATTACCAGTATCATTCTCCAGGGAAATCACTATATTAAAACAAGAACAGTTCAGCAATGTTTACCTAAATCTTTTTTCCCTGCACATCATTCATTTTGTGTCACAGTGGTTTGTTCTAGACACACTGTCCTTGTGAAGGATGTCACTGTCAGCAAATCCTTTGTGTCTGTATGCTCGTACACACGTGTGTTCACACATTCATAAAAGTTTCACTTGTCTGTGTATTCCTCTTTTTGAGAAAAGACTAGCGGAGGGCTAGACATTGCCAATGATGTTCTTGCTTTACCTTTCTTTTTCACATTTTCTGAATGGGTGCAAGTTGTTATTGGCTATCAGCACTGTGTAAAGAAGTTAAATCCACCCACGTCACAATTATTGGGTTGCTAAGAGTATTTTTAGCAGTATGATTTGATAATTGGTTCCACATACAATAGTCCAGAAAGGTTCACACTGTGGCCCAGCAAACAGTGAAACAAGAGTACAGGTAGGGGATGAGGCTGGCAACTCACAGCGTTAGATGCGAGGGGATGGAGCTCCACAGAGCTCCTGCTTCCCTCTCTGTCGTGGGTGGGGGGAAGGAGAAAAGAATATGAAATAGTAGAGCTGTGGTCCCTCCCACTGTACACACACAATGGGACAGAGAGCTGCTCAGACAAGCCAGGAGGGCAGTGCTATAATCACCACAGATCCAGTGGAGTCACCCACCAAAGCAGAGCCATGAATAAACATACTGACCCTTACTCATGGTAGATTATTATCTCATGGTCTAGTCTGTGAATGGATTTGGTCATACAGACAAATTGTATTGTTCTCTTGTGATGTAACGTTCTTTTCGAACGTTGCATCTCTCCTTCTGGAGACACCTTACTTGGAGAAGATACTTGGCGGAAATGAGTTGACTGATACACAGTAATCTCCAAAAAAACTTACAGAGATCAAATTATGTTTTAATCAAGTTGTTGTATCATGCTACAAACCAACTTATTCCAATTTCCTTAATATTTCTGAGGGACCTGATTTCTAATAATTTGGGGTTTCTAAGGGCTAAAAGCACAAATAGTCTACAGAGTCTTCTCATCTGTGGTGGACCAGCCAAATACAGGTACTTTCTAGGGAGCAGATGCAACCCATCTTACCTATACCTGCAGCTCTGCTGGTGGGAATACAGACTCAGCAACTCTGCAAATACGTGAAATTCAGAATGTGCTGCTGGCTGGAACCAGGAGATGAAATAGTGCAGATGAATCTCATTCCCAGATGGATTGGAATGCAAAAGGAAAACAAACAGTTCCAAAGGAGAAAAATACATTAAAAGATCTGTTTTACCTAGATTTAAGAATGTGGATGACAACCAAATCTTACGAAAGAGCATATTAGCACAGAGTAAGCAATTTTTATCTAGATGCTGTTCCTTTAAACCAGCCTGAACTTTGTTGGGAAAACGTCTCAAGCCATTGAGCAATCTCTCGTTTGGGCAATCATGTTGCTATGCTCCATCAGCTAAGCACAGCAGTAATTCAGAAAATGAAGCCATGCTGCATCTGTCATATCATTTAAAATTTACTTCAGTTTTGCAGGTATTTGAAGATTGCAGAATGAACTGCATTACTTTGCAATATTCTGCTGACAATGGAACCTGCTCTGAACCTAATGGGTTTCTATAGCTCCCCAGAGCTGGAGGCTCTTCCCTCAATGTATTCCAGTCAGTGAGACTATTGAAATTCTGACAGTAATATACAGTAACTGTATAGTTACTGTACAGTAATATACAGTAACTGTCTGCCCTCAGATGAGATGCTAAACCATTTCTGTTCACCAGCCTGTATTTTTCTCATGAAATGTAGCACTCCATTGGCAGTCACTTCTCCCAAACCAGCATCATTTATAAGCACTATTAACAGTTTGCATGGAAGGCATTTAAAAAAAAAAAAAATTATGATAAACAAGCTCAGAGAAATATCCTTAGATAGGACTGTCCTTGAGTAATATTACTCACAAAAATAGTCCCTATGGCTTGGAAAAGGCTGTAAATATAGCTCTCATCCTGGAGAGACAGTTATGCACAGACTTCCTTTACACGTGCTCTTGGTCCTGTTGAGGACACTGGGACTGGTTGCATGATTAAAGATAACCATGTGTCTTAAGCATCTGCAAGACTGACATTTTCCATACCAGACAGAATGCCTCTATGATGAGCACCCCTCAGCTTTGAAACAGGATTTCAGGAATTTTTATTTGAGGACTAAAGGCTTCTTCTATGTATGCATATATCTGTACAGAGGAGCTTACTTTCTTATTGTTCTTACTGTGTATTCATGGGTTATGGCTAGTGTGTGTATCTGTCATGCTACAGAGTCACAGCCAGCCTCCCAGATCCAAACATTACTGTATTTGGGGGTGCGTGGATTATTTCTTATGGATAACTGTCTTTATTATAGACCATAGAGATAGCTAAAATCAGAATATTTCTGCTTTCATGGAAAACAGGCTCCTATCCAGGTGGCTCCATCCATAACAATGTCAAAACATGAGCTTTGCATCCAAAAATCCTTTGCAGCTTGGGTCTGCACTTTTGTTCCAGATGCGAATTTCCTGGCTGCCCTCCTCCAGCACCTTATAGCTCCCTTGTCTCCTTACCATGATGAAAACATGAAAAATAAGTAACCCCCTCAAAATGATAGTAATAATAATAAATAAATAAACTAGCCAGAAACTAAAAGAAAAGCCCAAGTAGCAATTGATGGTCTTGACTGTGTGTGTGCAAATAGTGAGCTCAGCATGGAAGGATTAATGGTAGTAAGGCATTATCACCACAGAATTCTCAGTTAAATTAGTTTGGGGGCACCCGGCAAGCAGCAGGCGCTTCCAAGGCTCCTGCTTCAGCTCTTTTTTACCTCAGAAGGTGAAGGCAACACCATTCCCTCAGCCACCCCTTTCCCCAAACCCCACTGTGGGCTCGTGGTGAGGTGAAGTGAGCTTTGCGACGGTAAAGTGTCACAAGGTGCTTGTAAAACGAGGGAAAGGCACCCCGGGGGGAGCGGAGCGTGGAAGGGTGGGAGACCGCCGTCTCTCTGCCCCTCGATCCCCTCGGGGCGCCATAACCACCCCTCCGCCCTCCCGTCCCCTCAGCTGGCGGCGGCCTTTAACGGCCGTTCCCGCCCTTCCAGCC
>JAOEHY010014938.1:10269-46247 GCA_025447955.1 Psilopsiagon aurifrons
GGGGGGGGGGAGTGGAATGACGCGGGCACCGCGGGTCACGTGACGCGCATGGAATGCCAACAATGTAGCGAATGTCCCGACTGCGCCCCGCACTCGGCGCCCGGGACGGCGCGGGGAAGATGGAGCTGGGATCGCGCCGTCGGGGTCGTCGTCGCCGCCGCCTCCGTTATTGAGCCGTGACGGTCCCGGGTAAGGCGAGCGGCGGCGTTGGGGCGCCCCGAGGAGGTGAGCGAAGGGTGGGTGGGTGCGGCGCTTTTCCTCTTAAGTGTGGGTGTAAAAGCCCCCCCCCCCCCCGCCCTAAACTGCTGCTCCATGAGGGGAAAGTCGTGTGGAGAAGCAGAGGGAGCAAAGGCGGTTCGGTCCTTGAAGCCGGAGGGAGCATCCCTTGTGTTTGTGTGTGTGTCCCTCCCAGGGGTAGCCTCGGCGCCCTGTCCGCACCCTCCGACATTTTCCGGACGCCCGTGTGACAGCCCAGCCCGCGCAGGGGTGTCCCGCCCGCCTGGGGCCTCTGCCCCGGGCCGGATAGCACGGCCCCCCCACCCCCGCCATGGGACCCGGCTCTGCCGGGTGCCCCAGCAGGCCGGAGCTGCTGGTAAATGCAATGGCCGGGGTTTATTTTGGGAGCTTTCTGACTGCGAAAGGAGTGAGTTTGGGGTTTGAGGAAGAAGAGGTTGGGCGCCCGCGTTCATCGGGGGTACTCCCGGCCAGCCCAGGGGTTGGAGGTGGAGGCGAGAGCGGGGGTAGCCGAGCGAGGCGTCCGAAGCCCCCGCTGTCCCGCTCAGCTGCAGCTGGGGCCCTGCGGTGCCCAGTCAGCTGAAGGTCACTGCCAAAATTCAGCACTTCGCCACACTCTCCGCTGCCTTCCGAGTGGTGTGCGTGTTGAAATACCCCCGTCCCCTACAAAGGCACTCGCGAAAATGACGCAAAAAAGCTTATTTGGAGTGTCCGAGCTCTGCGGTCAGTTACTGCTTGTTTGCTGTGGTTGGGGAAGGTGAGCTGTTTCCCACAGCGCTGGATTGTGCTAGTGCTTATGGTTGGCAGTGGGACCCGGGCACGGAGTTACTTCTGGAGTTTTTTAAGAGAGGAGGAATGACTTGGGGAAAAATTCTCTCTTCAATTCTTTTCACTTTCACCATATGCCTATTTATAAAGGGAGCACTGATTGTAGAGTAATTACTGAACCAGTTCCCCCAAACAATCTTGTACCTCAGGTACAGGGTGGAGGATACCTGTTTCCATGACTTTGTGATCCAAAAAGCCAAAGCAATACCTGTAAATCGAGAGAGGGATCGGAGTTGTAGCAGTTCCTTAAAACTTTACTCCTTCCTTTTGCAGTGATCTCTAGTTCAGCTCGCTACAGAGCCTGCACGGTTATAGGTTGGAAAGCAGCTTGCAAGCTCAAGGTTTGGGACTTAGCTCTTGAAACACAACTGAGCTTTAGCTGCTTGCCTGTGTCCCAGCTCCAGGGAGCCGCTAGTACCTGCAGCCTGTTGGTGAATGTAGAAACAGCAGAGTGAATAGCTAGTGCTGCTGGGACAACAGACATCAGCATATGCTTTCATCGTGGTTGGTTGATTGCTGCTGGAGCAGCTATTGGTATTTCTCAAATAAAGATAAATACTCAGTAATTCAAAAAGTGTTACAACTTTGCGCAATTGAAGTAATACTGCACTTACTTGAAATAAGGATAATGGATAAGCTTCTAATTTGTGCAGAACATTTAATATTTGAGGGGGTAAAAAAGCCCCAAACCATTAGGATTGTTTAGTCAGAATGGCTTGAAGCTCAAAAATAATTCTGAAAAATCGATTTGTGTGATGGCAGAAAGGCTTCTGAAACATTCATGCTCTAGGCAAGGTGCAGATTAGAAGGATTTGGAGTTATCCAAATCCTGATGTACCATCACAAATGCTTATTCAGAATTAGACACATTGCTTATCTTCTAAAGCATACAAGCCTTTTATTTTTTGCTAAAAATGCAAATCACAGTAGGATTGTAAAAAGAAAGGCAGATTGCGTTTCTCTGTAAATCATCTCTAATATTTAACGTTATCATTTGTTGGCTTATTTTACATATTTAGTTAAAGAAACCAAAACCCTTCTGCAAAATACAAACTACATTTTCAGTTTGCTCCAGTACTTACTGTTGTTGCTGTTCTCATTCATGCTGTCTAAAGGATCAGAGTTTCTTTCTGGTTTAGCAGTATTGTAAATGTAAGCTGAGGAAGTTGCCAGCTGGCTTGACCTGGCATTATTAGACTCGAGCTTAGGCTAAAGGTCACAAAAGTTCTTTATGTGAAGCATGTGTGTAAGTGGGAAAGCAGTCCTTCGCTGAAAAAAGGTGGGGGGATTGCAGGCTTCCCAGCATGTCCCAAGCCTGAGGATTGGCACAGGGACTGAAAAGGAAGAACAACTCAAATTCCTGAACCTAGCCATATGGTGCCTGCTGCTGTCAGGAAAAGAAAGACAGTTGCAGACCAATTAATTGCTCTGTATCTTTTCAGCATCAGCTAGGTATGATGTAATCCTAAAAGGTTTTTTTTTTTTTTTTTTTAACAAGGTCATCTGTTATCTTTTGCTCTAAGTAGAAAAAGTTGAATTCTTGAGACCTGTTTGTCTTCATTGAGAACAATGAAAGCTTGATCTGTTTTTGACTAAAAGCTGATTTGTCATATTTGAAAATACCAGAACCTAGGTGAACAGCTTTAGCACTTTAAGGAAAGCGACAAACCCTTTCCATTGTGCATGTGACATTTATGTCACTGTTAGTCCTTGATGTGTTAGGGTTGCGGGATATCCTTAGAAAGTACTGAGTGGAGGAGCTCAAGACCTTGACTACATTATAAATGTTTTTTGCTAAGATATGGTCAGTAAGACTTCAGCTTAACTTTCAGTTAACTGAAGGAGGTTGATGTGGATTAATCTCAAGCGATTAATCTGTGCTTCTGCATTTCAAACTGGTGAACTGTCATAAAGGAGCCTGGGGGCTGACTTCACTGTTGCATTTCAGTCCTTGCTTGCAGAGGAAAGCTTGAACTCTGTGCTAACAAGAAAGTGGTAATGGGCTTCAGAGATGAAGTTGTCCAGATTCTCTTGGCCTTCGCAGAAGTAAACTGTTTGCTTGGCAGTGAGAAGTGATGGTAAACTTACAGAAATGTTTCTTTTGCTGGGGAATACTACAACTGTCAGGAGGAGCTGTTGCAATGAGTTGAATTTTAGTATGTGAATGAGAAAATAAAGAACAGTGTTTCCTGGAGAAACTCTTTCCAATGATAAATGTGCTATGATCAGAAGTGAAGTGCCTTCAAAAAAAACCCAACGAACAAACTAGTTGACTTCTGAGTGGCAGAGAGGAACATGCAGTGTGTTACCTTCTTCTGTATTTGGGATTTGAAAACAACTGAACAAAATTCTGACCTTCCCAACAAAGTGACTTGAGCACCATATGGGCTTCACTTTGCAAAGTGCTAATAGCAGCAGCAGAAGCCAACTTGTGTAAGCAGCGTCAGTAGGGGAGTAACATTTCTGATAAAGCTACCTTTTTCATCCTCTTCAGAATGCATAATTATGTAATGTTTCTGTTATGGTGATGCCACAGGGACTTAGTTAAGGTAGGATTCTTGTTACTTCATGCAGCAACAGACTTCGTTAAGTTGCTGGGTAGCTTGGCTATGCTGCATAGTTGTTCTGTGCCGCATGTCAGAAGAGGTGCATAAGGCTGTCTCAGTCTTTTTTTTCTGTGTGGGATGCTATCTGAGCTGGTTCTGCCACTTCTGCTGTTGCTGTGTAGCTCCATTGAGCCCTCTTTTCCCTTTCTTCCCTATAAAGCACAGTTAATGAAATATTATATACCCTCCACCACTTTTGTTCTTCTCTTTCTTCCAATTCAGGGGAGAATTCTTACCTTCAGGCTTTGCTAAGATACTCATTTGGAAAGGCAAAATATCTTGTCTTTCTGTTACTCACTTTGTTATTGAAATACTAGAAGTTGCTATGGTTAGAGTCATCAATATTTCCTTTATAAATCTTTCTCATAAACTTCTGAAACTGAACTCGGCTAGTGTAAAATAAACAAAATCTTAAGTGGGGGAAAAAGCATTTCATGAGCATACTCTTCCCTAATTATGAAATAGGATAGGCTTGTCCAGGCTTTGGTTATGCAACTGGGTGGGAAACTTGCTGTGGCTAAGTACTGAAAATTTTGAAACGCTGGAGTTTTTAAGGGTTTTGTTTTTATTTATTTTGAAAATGAAGCATTAAAGTTTATTGATTTATTGATTATGTTGATAAAACAGTTTGGAATCCTAATTTTGAAAACAGATAAAGTCATTAAAGAGACTCAAACTGTGACAGCTTAATGGGTTAAAATGATTCACTTTCACTTGATTCATTGTCATACTGTCCCTTCTGAGGCATTTCTAATATCCACTTAATTGCATATACTTTCTGTTTTCTTTTGTTTCAGACACTGTCAGTCTGCAAAATGATGATTCCAAGGATGTTCATTTTCTGTAGGAAATGTGAAGATTGTAGCTGAAGTAATACGGCAGAAACTTGAGAATTTTGCCTTTTTCTCTTTGAAGGATTATGTTTACAAGAAACTGATACCATCAAGTGACACTTTTTTGAAAGAAAGTAATTTAAAAAAAATAAGACTAAAGCTGTATTTATGCTCAGAGAAAACTGGATTAACAATGAGGCCAAAGACTTTTCCTGCTACGACATATTCTGGGAACAGCAGACAAAGGTTACAAGAGATTCGAGAAGGTTTAAAGCAACCATCCAAATCTTTGGGTCAGGGACTACCTATTGGACCAGGCAGTGAACCTTCATTGGACCCTAAGATTTTAGTAGGGAAGGATGCTGCAAGGCAGCAGCAGATGAGGCAGACACCCAAGTTTGGACCTTATCAGAAAGCTCTGCGAGAAATTAGATACTCTTTGCTGCCTTTTGCTAATGAGTCAAGCACTACAGCAGCTGTTGAAGTAAACAGGCAGATGCTCCAGGAGCTGGTGAATGCAGGTTGCGATCAGGTATGTATGAGTTTGGAGGGGGGGATTGTCACAGCCTTCAAAACAAGTTTATTCCCAGGGCTGGTCAAAGGATTTTGATGGCAGTTACCGAACTTGCCAGTTTACAAAATGTGCTGTTTTTTCTGACAGTTATGTTGCTGTATGACTAGCAGAGTAGATAACCTGCTGTGGAGCGATGTGCCTAGAATGGGGTTAATTCATGTTAAAAATAGTCATGGTGATGTCTAGGATTCCCTTAGGATTTCTCCAGTTGATGTATAAGGCTGATCAGGGTACCTTATCTGTTTTCTTCTTTTTATTCCAATTTTTTCTTCCTTGCTCTCCTTCCTTCTTGTTTCCCCTCAAGACTGGAAGAACCCTTAGCTGTGAGTAAGAGGGAATTTAATCTAGCACATCTTAGCTCAATTTGCTCTCAGAAGCAACTAGAAGAAATAATAGAGACAGTATATGGTCCTTGAATTCTGTATGCTTCACTTGCTGTTCGCCAGAAGCAGGTGGCACTGGCTAGATGTTCAGCAAGCAGCAGTGATTTGGTACACCCCCTTTCTCCCTCTCCTTCCCGGCTTCTAGCAAGATGTGGTAGCTCTGCCTCAGATTAGGGACTTGGCACAGGGATGTTTGCTTTTGTCATTCTGAAATGGATGTTGGAACGTATTCTTAATTCAAAGACCACTCACCTGGTGCAGCACACGGTCTGTGTTGACCTGAATTCATCTTTCATGTGCTTCTAGTGTTGATACTGACTTTCACCTCTGTCCAGGAATAGTTCAAGGTTTTGCCTTTTACAGATAAAGTGCTGGTTTGGGTTCATATCCCGATTGCTGTAGAAATGGCTTTTTTTTTCCTCCCCCCCATGTGGTTGAATGGCAGTTATTGACAAGCTGAAGCATGTCTGTTTGTAGTCTGTGATACAGATTTAAGAGATTTTAAACTGAGGTGCTTTCAGTAACATTTCTTTGATTTCGGGACTTCCAACTCCATTTACTCATGGCAGAGTGTGAGTCTCTTGCCTCTCCTAGACCATATTGTGAATCTGTATAACAAAGCTAACATCAGCCGTTATTATAAAGTCATAATTTCTCTGGACCCATATAGACATTAATTAGTGCTGTTGCTATTCCAAAGAGTTTGTGCTGTGTGAGCATAGAGGAGATTGCAGATCCAATGAGAGGTGCTGTGATACAACTAAACCCTTTCTAGTCCAATGAACCAAGGTGCTGTACGGAGTTATGTGACTGGAGGAACCAGGGATTTTCTCCAATCTTAAACATGCCATGAAAACATGGTGTTTTTTAGAGCTCTACCCTCTAAATTTCCCTGGCTGTTTAGGATGAGAACACTAGCTCTGTGTGTGAGCCAAGGTTAAATGAGCACAGCTGGATTCTGGATTGGAAATGTGCATTTGGTAAGTTACATGGACAAATCATTCACACACAGAACAGGCTCACTGGACTGAAATCTTGGAAAGTACTTTGAGCACACTACAGCACAGGGATGTTAAGCCAATATATAAAACAGAAATACCTGAGTACCTGTTAAAATGTGTATTAAAGGCAGTGTAATGCTCTAGATATATGAAATTTTAATATGTTAGCTATTTTGACTTCAGTGTTCATGTAACAGTAATGCTTCTTATAGAGCACTGACAGTGAGCCCAGTTGTGACTCTGATGTGAAGATTTTTTCCACCTCCTTAAATTTGTTTGCACATTTTTGGTGGGTTGTGTGTTTTGTTTGTTTGGGGGGGGTGGTGGGTTTTTGTTTGGTGGTTTTTCTGGTGTTTTTTTTTGGGGGGGTTTGTTGGTTGATTTTGTTTGGGTTTTTTTTTTCCCCTCATTTACCATACTACTTCCATCCTCACTTTTAGCTTTTCTCCCTAGCTTGTTTCTCCCTAGCTTGTGACTTGTTGCCTGGAGATGGCATTATTTGGCCTATTGCTTTGGTGTGTTTGGTGTTCATACCTAAGCATGAGCAGGATCACATTGGCTAGAGTCCAGATAGGGGTTCCAAGTCTGGAGTCTTGTGGCTAAAAATGCTGGGTTCAGGCCATATGAAGGCTGGCTGTACTGGGGGGTTGATCTTGATGATGTGAATGGTGTCTGGCCCTGGGTATGACATATTGTAGGGTGATAGACTTGATTACTACCTCTGGATTCTTTCTTCCGGGTGCCTGAGCTGTTTTGAATCAAATGCTGAACTGTTTGAGAGCATGATGTGTAGTAAATCAGTCAGCCATCCCAAGCTACCCTGTCCCTGCTAGTGAATCAGAGTCTTTAATTACCTACCTCATGGATGGCTTCTGTAGACCTGTAAGCAACCAAGAGATCATTGATTTAATAAAGAAGTGAAGTCAGCTTCAGTTTCTTCCGGGATGGTTTTGTTTACCTCTCGACCCAACGCTAATGTGAGGTTAGCGATTGAAGCCCCTCCTGCCCAGTTTCAAATGCCACCAGCAAATGTTTAGAGGTTAAAAAAGATTTCAGTCCATGAACAGCTTATGCTCTTCTTGAACCTTCCCAATGGCAGGTGCACAGAGAACAAGATCTTACACCTCCTGATCCTGCTTCATGGTGCACTAATCAGCTGTTCAGCAGCTGCAGGTTTCCCAAAGTTGGCCATTTGCTCTAAGAAGCTCTAATCATGGGTGGTTTTGGAAGGTGTGAAGAATTAGTAGGTAGCTATAGCATTACTCAGTTTCATCTTTTGTGAACTCTATTTTCTAAAGTTGGATTTGGGCAGAAGCTTCTAGATGGAAAGTATCCTAACCTTGTGGAGCATGGTGTGTTCTGGTGGCCACCATGCAAATATTGAGATTCTTCTTCAGTCTGTTGGACCACAATAAATAAGGATTTTGGGGAGGGTGAAAGGGAGCAGTGATCATTAACAAGGAAGGAGTGCAAGTTTTAGAGGCAGGTGAGAGAATACTTCATTTATCACTCTCATCAGCTCCAGGCTTCTGGTGTATCTGTAGCATAGTTAGATTCTAGCAACAACCATTTTGCATACTGCAAGAGATGTTGTCTGTTAGGTAACGTAAAGGTAGGATATGTAGCTCCCTTTTCTGCCTAATTGGCTATAAGTTTCAAGATTAAATCGGTTTAATTAAATAAAAAGAAAACATAATCTTTTACAACTTTATTATTGCTCTGTGAAGCACCCACACGGACAGGAAATTGGTTATGAGGGGTTGGTAAATTTAACAGGTATATAAAATGCAGTGTAATTCATCAAGTAAATACAGAATTCTTGTGTCTTTCAGTTACAATCATCATGGGTGTTAGATGTGAAAACAGGTTTCTGGTTTTGTGGGGGTTTTTTGTTTTGTTTTGTTTTTTTTTTAACTGATTAGGAAGTTGTGTATCCTTTAAAGGACTCTTTTTCTTTCACAATGATTTATTTTCAGCCATCATTTGGCTTATGATCTTATAGTGAAATACGGCCACAGAAAGTTAATGGGGACTTGGCTTCTTTCAGATCAATAGCCAGGATTACACACTTTTTTTGAAGAAATGCAAAACAAAATTACACACATAATTAGTCATAGTTCTTCTCACACAAATGGAGTAACTTGCCTGTTGTTTGCGTAAGTCATCTTTTCAACAGTTATTATTTAGTAAGTTTCAATAAAAAATAATTAGTGCAGCGTAAATGGTTTTGAAACTTGCAGGACATGACTGCAAAAGATGGGATGTTTTCTTTGTTGCAAAAGCTTGAAGCTAAAAGCACTGCTAATAGCAAATGAAACTCCCTGGGCTTGGAAGTGTAACTTGCAGTCACTATGGAGGGACAAGAGTGTGGAGAATCTGTCCTGTGGGCTGGTAAACCGCTGGAATCACCTGGGGCAACTGGTTGGCATTTGGGGTGTGGTGATAAATGCAGCTGCTGTTGTGGATTGAATTTTTCTAATGAATAGATGCAATTGAGCATATGATCAGTGACATTCCAGGAGCCTGAATAGGCTTTAGTGTATTTACTGTACTTCCTTCAAGCTTAAACAGCCACTGATACTGTAATTTAGAGTGGGCTGCAGCAGTTCAAGATGAACTGTGGAACGTTACACACATGTCAATTATTCCTCCCCCCCACCTCAAGCAAATTTCTTTTCTTTGAGGGAGGGTGTCTTTTCTGGGTAAAGATTTTTAGATATAGTTTGTTTGGGCAGCTACTTTAAAATAAAAAATATGTTTTAGTTTTTTTTTTACAGGCTATGTACATCCAGTAACATGCATCGTGTGCTACTATGCACTGTACAACTGTGTGGGTATGTGAAGTGGAGAAGTTCTAATGCTTAGCTTTTTTCCAGAGGCTTTTATAAGTATCTCTGTAATAAAACATGTACTCTCCACCTGTGCCAACATCAGAACATTCCAGAGGGGAAGATATGTCCTTTGGACACTAATTATAGTGTCTTTCAAGAAAGAGGAATGGTGTTTGTGGGTACTGTAATGTGTCTAAGAATATCACATCTTGTCATCTGTGTTACACTGAAGTCATGGAATTCAGTTTGAAGAAGTGGGGTGGTTTTTGTTTTCTTCTTTTTCAATTCTTCCTTCTTCCATTGCAGGATTCTTTTGATCACTTCATTATGGATTGCATCCTTTTTATTTAACCCATTTTGCAAAGATTCTACCCTGGTTTGGGATTGCTGCTTGATTCTGGAAAACTTGGATAATGGGGAATAAGTTGTTTACCTCAATGTGAGCAAGTATTTGCACCTCTTTAGGTGATAGAAATTCTGCTATGCCAAATAGAGCTTGGGCAGAAAGTTCTTTTATGTTTTGCATTCTGTTTTTTCTTTTCTATAAAAAGTGTTAGGTCATGCTTGTCCACATACAATCCGTGTGCCATCTAGCAGTGTGGTACCAACCATAATGACTTTCCATTCTATTGTTGTAGTGATGAGAGGAAGCAGATACAATGCCAAGTTTTCTTTTCATAACAGGCAGTGTGTGGCTGGAATTTTCCTTGTAGTAAAATATCTGTTGTGATTTGGTTGTTAAGAGGACAAGTCTAAAAAGGCAGCTTGCTTTCAAGGTGAAGGGCCGCAAATTTTGTAATAGCCCCAAGTAAATGGGGGAATTAATTTCATAACATTGGTCTGTCCTGTAACAAAATTTTGTCTTCTGCTTGGGTAAACTTTTACCTCTGTTAGGAGTTCTGTTTACTCAGCTGTTTACTAAAACCTCCAGATGAGCACCTTGGTCATCATTTGGGTGTTTGGGGTCCCGATTAATGAAAAATACCTGCAGATTGAGCTGTTACTGCCTTGGTTATTCTGTGGGACATACATTTAAGTTAGCAAGAGTCACTGTGAACTGTGTTGGAGGTCAGGAGGATATAAGTATTTTTGGGTTACAAGGACTAAAAAGTGGACCCTCAAATGAGGGCACTCACTGCTGAATGCAGGAGAAGGATTTTATTTTAGCAGCTGAAGTAGATTTGATAATTGAGGCCAACAGTCTCTTGGGTGTTCATTTGCCTCCCTCATTTGAAGGTAAGCTGGTCACTCTGTCTCCTCTTTACTGATGCTTTCACTAAAGCTTTTCCTATACTTTTTTTCCTTTTTTTTTTCTAACCTCCCTTTTTTGTTTCAACCTTCTTCTCATTTTTGAGAAGTTTCCAGTATCATCCGGTGATCTTTCATCAAAGCATGTAAAAGAACATGTTTACCCACCAAGATGTCTGAAGTTAGCCCCTTAAGTAATTTCAGTTCTTAACTGCTTCAGGGAAAAAAGTGAGTCATACCTTTGCAAGGTCTGAAAGCAAGAGTAGAGAATTGCTCTTGAGCCAATACCTGCCTATTTTGTCCTGTTTCTCTTGTCTCCAGTCTCTCTATGTTGCTGTTACTTCTTGATGACACTGTCTTAATGAATATACTTACATCCTCTGTGTCATGATGCAGTTTCTGCAATATATTTGGAAGGTGCTGTTGCCTTTGCTCTGTGTGAGCTTGGCTCGGAGTATGTTTGTGCTGCAGAAGGCAAAAAAAGAATTTTGCCTTTTCCCTTACATTTCTGTGGTGGTGTAAGTATCCCTTAGCAGTAGTAGGTGATTGCATGTTCTTCACATGACAAGATGTTGCTTCTAGGCAACTGGGCAGTAATATGAACAAGACTGCAACATGTTTTAAATTCTGCCCTTTCTTCTTTAGCCAACTATAGAAAAAAATGTGTCTTGGTAGTAAGATTATGTTTGAAATGACAGAACCAGGAATCAGATGCCAGACTTCAACTGTGGATGAGTGTTAATATGAAAGTCTAAAATTACATGTTGCTATATCAGGGTGCAGTATTAACTTGCTCTTGATACTTAAATTGTATTTATTAGAGTTTAATTGACAGGAAAAAAAGTTGAGCTATGGATTTTTACTTTTTTCTTTTTAATAAGAAACGAAATGGCTTTATCACAGTCACAGAAAATTCTGCGTAAGCATTAGCTTCAGTCTCTGAATAAAAAAAGCCCTTGTGACCAAAAGTGAAGATCGCCATTCTTATAACAGGAAGTTGATATCACAATAGTAGTAGGGTGTAACTGTTCCTTTTGCTTTTTTTGTTGTTGCTGTTCTCAGCCTAAATATGCTGTTCTTTTCAGCTTGTATCTGAGAGGAACCAATGTGATTTTTTTCTGAGATTGAAAACCAGCGTCTCTGCATGGGCAGGGGGTGTATGGGGTGGCTTTTTGGTTGTCATTGTGGGTTTTTCTTGTTTTTAAAAAGATGGCTATTAAACTTATATTTCAGTGAAAGGCTGGATACAAGGCTTTTGCATGCTAAAATCTTCAGAGGTAATCCAAGATGTGCATTTAGAATTCAGTTTAACCTCAGAATGCTCTTCTGACAGTTACTGAATTAATAAAACCTCATGTTCAAGCTGCTAATGGAGTATTGACAGAATGCAAATAAAAGTCCGTGACTCCTTCTCATGTGCTACAGGAGTATGGGCCATACCTGTATGCAGTGATTTTTATTTTGTTTTGATTTTGTTTCCCCCAAAGCATGGCCAAATATACAGAGAGTACTTACAATGATAGTCCTTTTTCCTCACTTTTTTCTTGCTGTACCCACAGGAAAAATTACTTTACAGACATTTTGAAATTAGTTCATCAGCAGAACTGAAACTAAATTAATGGGAAGGAAAAAAAAGGGGGAATTTCATCTGTATGTAGAAATACTGTCACCAGGTATGGGAGCTTACAGTAGTTTAAATTAGAAAAGTGTAGCCAGGCATTCAGTTGCATAATATGAAGGGAACCAAACTACTTTTCCTTCTATTTTATTATAAAATCTAATTGCTGAGTACTGTCATATTTGCCCAAGAGCAGAATGAAGTTGCTGTTACTGCATTTTCTGAAAGCATGGTCCTATTACAATTGTGTCTCTGTTTTCTGGAAGTATTCAAGATGCTGGCTGAATTCTCACCAGACCACTGTTGGAGGGAGAAACAGTGACTGGCATGGTCATGCCTAGGCACTGAGGATCACACCGCTGTTGCTCTGACGGTGAATGGTTATGTACTACAAAATACAGCAGAAGTGCTTTTTGGTTATGAGGTTGACCATGTCAGTCTTGAGCAGACCACAGCTTGTTAGTGCTCCCTTTGGCACAGCATTCAGATCCTGCTCAGCAGCTGTTCATGGTGGTAGTAATTTCTACAGAATGGCCGTGTCTCGTATGTTGTCCTTGTATCCCCCCAATTTACCATAAATAAGTACATACAGTCTCTGTTCCCTGGGTACCAGCTGTCTCTGTGACTTGCAAATGCATGTATGCAGTGATATGTAAAATAAACCAGGAGAGACATGAAAGAGAACTTAAAATACAGATTTTCTTAGTGATGATGGCTCCATTGTTCATTAATTCCTCACTATTGCTTTTTTTTTTGTTGCATTTTGCAACTGTTTTCTATATTCTTTGTTACTCTAATGCGTGATTTTTAAACTACTCATTTTATCCAGAGCATTCAAAGAAGCAGTGCATACATAAAATGCAAGGACGAAGAGTGCTGATACAAAGAGATAATATAGTTAAGTTCTTGCCCTTCGAAGTGATTGGCTTCAGTAAGGCAACCAGCAGTGTGAAATTACTCCCGTTTAAGTCTTTATATGGTTAGGTTTGGATTTGATCCACCATTTATGAATCTGTTGGATGTGGGTTATTTCGAACCAGAAGAAAATGCCAGCGCAGACTCAGATCATCACTGCTGCACTGCAGCTTCATTCTCTCCCTGTTTGTTTTGTTCTTCCACTATTTCAGCTCTTAAATATTTTCAAGGCTATTCAAGTCTCTACCTTCCTTTACCTCTTTTCCTACTGTATTGCTTTTTCTGCTCTGTTGTTTTGAATGGCTAATACTTAACACCTCCTATATGATTTTCTCCATGTGCCTCTGAATACCCTACATTATTTTTTTTTATTATTGAAAACTATTAAGAACTCTTTTAGAGACTTCAACCTCCTTTTAAAGATTTTATATGATATCCTAGAGAATTATAGATGTAACTGTAATGTGACTTTAACAGTACACCCCATATATTTTCTTCTCTGCATCTTTTCTTCCATTTAGTGCCAGGACTTCTCTGTTCTGTGGTTAAATGAGCCACCTGTCCCATTCATCCTTCTCTTCCAGTTTTGCCACAGTCACTGTGTTCATTCCATCTTCCTGCCAGATGCCAGCCTGATAAAGATGCATAAAATCTAACCAGTGTAACTGGACCCTTGGAAATACTAATATCCTGGTTTACAAACCCCAGAATCTCTGTCTCAATTAAAAATGGAAGAAGTTGTGGCCATGTGACAGAGATCTTCAAATCAAGACAAATCCACTCCATACTGGCCTGTATTTGTCCTGGCTCTAAACGAGGGCTTTCTCCAGACCTTGCTGAAGTTGGTTCTTTATGACTGCCCAGCTCAGAGTTTTGATTATGCTTGTAGATGTTCCCTGATTGCCTGTGTAATGTGTGCTGCCCAGACATGATCGTGACCAGCCGGCTGTGTGCTGGAGCATGGTGGAATCCTTCTTTTTCTTTCAAGTACTCCAGCAGTTGCTGTGCTGGAAACTTGCTTCTGTGTCTTTCCTGAGATAATTTCTTGCACCTTGGCCATCCCTCACATTTTGAAAATCTATTCATGTTCTCTAATGCAGGCACTAAGTTCATTGAGTGCTTTCGTGAAGGTATTTTATGAAGAACCTGTGTTTGGTGTTGCAGTCTTGCAAATGGTGAAGAGATGTTGGTGCCGTGCTCAACAGTGCCAAAGCACAGACCTAGAGTCTTGGAGTTTACAAGTAGGCAAAAGTCCTCAGCCTGAGCCAGGGCGCATGGTGAGCCAGCTCCCCATGCTGCACAAGCAGGACCTCACTGGGAAGTGCCAGCAAATTCAAAAGCAAGCCACAAAAATTCTCATTTGCGTTGGTGTGCCTCTCTCCTGCCCCCCTTCTCTCTGTTTACAGAGCAGTGAACCTTCAGGGGGCTTAGCCACATGAAAGTAACCTAGAAAAAGTATTTTTCAATACTACTTTGGTGCTGTAACAAATCAGTTCCAATTTTCCAGGAACTTTCCAGTGGCTCATAAGAGTTAGAAACTGCTGGAGGTTGAGAACTTGCTGTTGCAGCTCCTGCGCTACACTTAATGCAGAAGTGGGTGCTCAGATTTGCTGCCAGGGAGGAGCTGTTGCCTCTTGAGTCTGGAACACCTCTGCTCAGGAGGCAAAGGAGACTGTGAGCTGCAGCACGGTTTGTGTCACAGCTCTGGTACCTGAGGTAGAGCTGTCTATTCCCAAATTCCTGGGAAGGTCAGAATGTCCTGCTGTGTGTTCAGTGTCTCCAGGAACACTATTTTGGCAAACAGTGCTATGTGTTTAACAGGATTCCTTATTGGTTTGGGAATTTTTTATTTTTTTTTTTTTTCAAAGGGCCATTTTCCTCTCCTTGCCTCATGGAGGAGGGTTTTGGCTCCTAAACTCATCAGAGGCTATAGGGGTGTGAACTCAGTCTTCTCTCTGCCTTATGTGGGCCAAACAACAGCTGTAGCATTCACTCAGCATCTGTGGGAGGTCAGTTATCTTACTTGCAGGTGTGACTTCCTTTTCTTCTGCTCTCCCATTATCTTACCTTGGAATAGGATTATTGGTCAGCACTAGACAAAACCTTGAGTCAAACAAGCCAGGGCACCATCTTTCCTCTTTGCACATAGACTTCTGAACCTGTGAATCTTGGAAAAAGCCTGCCAGTAGGTCACAGATCTGTTTTTTTTGCCACGTTCACGTGGTAGTTTTGTGGTTTCTCGGTCTGGGAGGAGGCTCAGTGAAACCAAGTTTTACACCACCACCACCCCCTCACTTTTTTATTTTTTGAATCTGATCATGGCAGCTAATGGATAGAGGAGGTATTACTGCTGAGACTTAAACTGACAGGGAGGTGATAACTGACAATCCTGAGGGCAGAGGGGAAGCATAAGAAGCATGAAGCCCCTGCTAAAAAGCAGGAACTGGAGTGTGAGCAGAGAGAATGTATGGCATTTGCTTTGGGAGGAGAGCAGATGGGTTGCAGAGCTGAATTTAAACATTAGTAGCAAACTGGTTGTTTTAACTGGAGGAACATCAGAGCTGAGGAAGTATCTGCTTGAAAATTGGACGTAGTTTTCAAGGGTGAAAATCCTAATCGTACGTACTGAAGTGCTGTTTTGGTCTCTCAGCCCCCAAGCCACCTGCATGACTTAAGCCAGCATGTACTCGGGTTAGACTTGTGTCAGGTGTTGGGAAAGTCCTTCTTTTCAGCCCTGCAGTGTGGCGGAAGCAGCAGCCTGGGCCAGAACCACTCCCTGCACACCAGGGAAAGCAGTGTGGGGTTCCCAGCAGCGCCCCCCACAGTGTGCGCCTCCTGCTTGCCTAGCTGCAGAGGAGTCATCTTTATGTTCCCTACTTGAATGTGGAAGTTCCAGGTTGCCTTTCTTTCCTCCTCCCCACTTCCCTCTTTTCAGTGTTTCTGTGTGCTTGCTGTCTAAAGTCATGCTTAACCTCTCATCCTGCCCACATGCTTTGCTCACAAGGCTTAGTTGCTTTTTGTATTTTTAGGTAACACCCTCCTGTATTCAAAACACTGTGCTCCTATGCTTGTTGCAATGGCAGTTCTTGCTTCTGGGAAAATAAAGGATTTGCTTTCCATGTAAAAATAGCTTTATTATTTCCATACGTGAGTAGCAATCAGGGCAGGCATATATCCAGGTCAGCCAGGAGATGGGGTTGGATAGTGAAAACCTCTGTTCCAAACATGGGCTAGAACCAGCAAGAGTTCTTGATGTGCTGAGCAAAGCAAACTGGCTTGAAGTGAAGTGGTATCCCTTTTTTGGGTGCACGTGCAATGTGCTGGTATTATTCTACAGAGGGGAGCCAAGCATTGACAGAATGAGCACTTTGTTAAGTACTTAGCTTAGTTTTACAGTTTCCTCATGATCACTTTCTTCTGGCAATGGAAGGCATGCATTTGGATAAGAGATTACAAAGGAAAGTTTCTTAGAGTGTAGTCTATAACTACAAGTGCTTGGAGCGTCTGAGTAGAAGGGATGTTTGCAGGAGCAGTCTGTATTACTCTCTGAGATTGTACGCAGCTGGGTACTGAGTAAATAAACATTAAATGTGCAAATCTTGGATAATGTTGCTCTGTGCTTGTTTAGATAGTCCAGCTGTACTGTGGATTTTTGTTTGCTATAGTAGCTGTCTTGTGAATCTTCTGGCTTTTTGCCACATACTTCGAGATATCTATATGAGCCTGATGTGGATCTTTTTCATCTTTGTATTTTGCTGGTTCATATTTTTCTTCCTTCAGGCTTTAAGGCCTCTTTAAGGTCTCTTTAAGGCTTTAAAAACTAGTCAGCTTGAATTTTCCTGTTATCTTCACAAAAGTCACTACAAAAGTAAGGAAGAAAGCACAAAAGAGGAATTACAGGCAGCATTAAAAATGTTCCTTCAGAACAGAAAAGCAGATTTAACATGAATTAAAAACTCAGCTTTGTTTCAGAGTTGCAAAAGCTCTTCTATTCACCAGAGAACTGTTAAAGCTAGTCATTCTTGGCATAGTATTGGTCAGGGAAGCATGACAAAGTGCAGTGGAATGCACTGAGCTGCAAGCCAGCTTGTAGTAGTATATGACTTTAGTGTATGCAGCATTGCAGGAAGTGCTGGGGGGGGGTGGGGAAGCCTTTTCATTTGATCAGCTACTGAGCAACAGTGTTCTCAGTCCGCACCTGCAACAAAGGAGGGGTCCCTTCGATGCATGTGTCAGAAGACAGAATTTGACGACCCTGCGCAGTCCGCATTTCTGGTAGAACCAGGCTCTGTTCTCTGAGCAGTGCTGTGCAGGATGCAGTGAGATGAGAAAGCTGGGAAGAGTAGTGGGGTTGCAGAGCAACTGTGCATGTATCTAGACTGGAACTGTATACTAGCCCCATTGTGCTAGAAAGTGAAGTTTCTTGGGCCAGAATTCTCTCCTGACTGAAATCAGTAAAATTTCTATTGATTTCATTAGACCAGAGCTTTGCTGCTTATTTTGGACAGTAAAAGAGTCCTTCTGTTCTACCAGTACACACATGCGAAGTCCATTTACTTAAACTGAGGTTTTGGCACAGATTTTGGTCTGAAGTGGAAATCTGTTCTAATCCATTTAATATTGGTAGCTTGGATTTCAGATTCCGTGGACAGTTAAACCCAGTTAAGATATTCTTGTAATTTGAAGCATAAATGGTATTTTCCTTTGTTCTTCCTGAAATTGTGATGTTGGTGTCCATAGTTTTCCAATGTTTGTAATGAATTTATAAGAAAACATGATGGTACCTTTCCTGGCACTGGAAAGCTTGATTAAAATTAATTATAACGTTGATAATTTTAAGAGTTGATGGCTGCCTTGAAGAAAAGAAACAGACATTTGCAGTGCTTGCTGCAGGAAGCGAATGTTGACCTTGGAAGCAGTGTCTTCTTAAAAACTGCTCTTCAGGAATCAGTGCATCTGTAATTCTGTGTCTCAAGTGCTATCCAAGGCAGTGTGCACACAGGCAGAAGCCCCAGTAAGATGCACAGACAGCAGAAGTGAGGAAAGAGCATTTCTCTGGAGCTCCAAGATGACGTCTCAGAGCTTACTGATGTAGTGTGAACTAGATCAACAAATACCAGGGTCCATCTCCATGTGTTATTACCGTAGATGCTGAGCTTTGTTTTGGGCTTGGCATGCTTAAAGAGCATGAACACGTATCTTCTCATGAACCTGCAGTGTGGTGTGTTGCAATGACATCTGTTTAACAGTACTTGTCAGCATGCACATAGGTTAGACAACAGTAGGAGTACTGTCTCCACCCAATTCTCATAGGGAAAATTTAGGAACTTAGAATTCGATTGCCTAACCAGATATACATCCTTACCTTTGGCAGCTTTGTTAGACAGGTGCATAGAAACTATATTGTTTTACTTCGACCAGAAAGTGAGACATTAACCAGCATGCTACTACTGCATGTTGTTGAGTCCTAGTTTCTGGGACTCTGTGTTGTGAAGCCTCCCTTCCATGCCATGTAGCATTGTGCTTGTCAGTGCTCATGTTACCTGTTAAAGCACTGTCCAGGATTCATGCTGCACTTGAAATGTCAGTGAAAAATTTTGCCCCTGATTTTGCTGTAAAAATCACTTTTTAAGAATATGTTTTCTCAAGGAAGAAAAGTGATTATTTGTCTCTTAGAATTAATATTTTGCACTCTTAAAGATCTCAGAAGAAACATTCTGGTTTTGAATAGTATTCTTGCAACTGTGCATGCACTGTAATGATAACAATACTAATAATGAAGCCTGAAAAGCAACTGCCAGTTGTTCTCCTCTTAAGTGACATGGGTTGAGAGCAATGGAAAAAACAGTCCCCTAAAACTTTGCATAAAGGCTTGAAGAAGGGAGGTGAGGAACACTGATTGACTGCCAGGATTACTGTCAAGTAGTAATAAAATTTGTCAACATGAATGACTTGATCAAGGGACCAGTTTCCTTATCTTCTTGAGCCTTCTCATGCTTCCTCCTCAGACTTAAACTGTGTAAGGAGGATGAGTGGAATCATGGTCCTCTGCTCTGCTTTCCTTCCTCTCCTTTGTTTCAGTCTAATCAAGTTCAGACTTCTTAGGAGTTCAAAATACTGTATTTTCCTGAGAACTATAGTTGTTGTGGAACAGGTCCAATATCTACTAGAGTCAGTGTTACCAGGGTTTTTATTGGCTTGATACAGTGAGATATTTTTTTTCTTCCTCCTGTGGTTTAAAATTACTTGTCTAACATGTTGATTTATAGCCTGTCATGTAAGACTGTTTCCCCTTGGCTGTATCTTTTTAAGATGATCAGATGTCTTTCTGAAAAATGTCCTGTTGTTGCCTTGAAATATTAAGTGATAACTGCACCAGGAAGAGAGGAATTAGCTTGTTAAACCTCATACCACACCAACACACAAAATACGGCAATTAAGGAC
This sequence comes from Psilopsiagon aurifrons, assembly GCA_025447955.1. Taxonomy (NCBI): domain Eukaryota; kingdom Metazoa; phylum Chordata; class Aves; order Psittaciformes; family Psittacidae; genus Psilopsiagon; species Psilopsiagon aurifrons. The sequence goes on from JAOEHY010014938.1 coordinate 29,785, forward strand.
TTTCGTAAGGCAGCACAGAGGAAAAAAAAAAAAGGTGAACTTATGGTGTGAGATATCGGAAGCATATTCCATTCTCCTGGGAAGTTTGTAGGCTGGTGTGAAGGAAGAAGAGGAGACTCTTGGGCCGGGGCTGCAGGAGAGCAGCTTTTGGTGGTGCTGCCAGAGCCGCCCGTCTTCCTCTCCATTCATTCCTGCAAGCTGTGCCAGCGCAGTGTTCGTGGAGCTGAGTGGTGACTGATCAGTTAACTGATCCAGGTTAAAAATAACCTTTTGGGGATGGTGGGAGGGACATGAGCACAATTGAGGGCATGGCAGGAGGATTGCAGAAGGGAGCAGGGAAGTTGAGAGTGGTGGCAGCTGCCTTGGCTGTCAACCACCATCAGAGGAAATGCCGAGAGAAAGCTCAGCCTGTGCTCATATGCTCTCCTTCTTCCAGCTGTGCTCCAGAGATGGCCATCTGCTCAGTGCTGTCTACTCTTACTCCTCCTCTCACCCAGGTCTTACTGGCCCAGCTGCGCTGCTGCTGGAGTTAACCCTAGCTCACTTGGGTCAAAATGTGCTGAGTTAGCTTCAACAACTAAATCATAAGTCTGTCCTCACCCAGCTGTCCCTGAGAACGAGTTCACTGCAGCGTGTTCAGACAGGAGGGAAGCAGGTGACACCTCCAGCACAGGGAGCACTGACAGGCGGCCAGGGACAAGATGGAAGTAGGTTCTGCCAGCACACTTGCAGCTGGAAGATAGTAAGTGAATTCTAAGTTACAAATGCTGAAAGTAGTGGTATGATCATTTTTTTGTGTTGCTGCGGCTGGTACCACAGATGGCTAATGGCAGGTTTGGGAAGAGATACTGATATTGAGGGGATAGCATTGAGGGGATATCACAGCCTTTGCACGTAAATGAAGTGGAGTGAGAAAGATGCTTCTTCAGTACTTTGTGTCTTGCCTATTAAAGTGTGCCACTTGGCCAGTAGCCAGCAGAAATAGCGATGGGGTGAACTGAGTAAAGATACTGCTAAGAAAATACCGGATTTGAAAAGGACAAGAGGTTGGATTGTGGAAACTTAAACAGAAATAGTTTTATACTTTCAAAAAATACTTTTGAAACTAATTATGCAATAAAAGTGAAGCTGGATGACTGTAATCCTTTCAGTTGTGCTGTTCAATATTATCTGATATTTCTCCCCCTCTTCTCTGTTGAACTGGACTTGGGTGTCTGCTTACAAGGTTTCTCTAGGACACTGATCAAAGTGTGTGTTACCAAGTGGCTTTAATTTTTTCTATGCATTCATTTATTTATTTTTTAGACTTCTCTGTTCTCACTGAGCACAGAAAAACAGCAGTTGGGTGAAGCATTACCATGGAGCAGAAGCAGTCATTGATTTTCTTCCTGCTTCTGGTCAGTTTTGGGGACTCCGGTGGTCATTTCTTCTCCCTCCCAGTAGCTCAGGAGCTGAGGGAGATGCAGCTGCTCTCTTGGGGGAATTGTTTACCTCTCTCCGGAATCTTGTCCCGGGCAGCTATGTGCTAAGAATGTGAATAATTCTGCTGCGGCTGCTTTACATGCAAAAAGCCTGACCTTAAGATATTTTATCCAGCTAGGGGTTTTTTCTTTTTCTTTTTAGCCTCTAGCACTAATAGAGTTGAGTTTTATCTTGCAACTGCAGGAGGCTGCTTTACTGGCCGTCATATAAAGCTTTAGGCACAAAAGGCGGTTTTGTAGTCTTAAAAATCATAAAGTGGCAGTCAGTGGTGTTCAGCAATCCTTACTTTTGGACATGTAGTTATACAGGGAAATAAAGGGAATGCCTTTTCTATATTTTTGAATGGGAATTTTAAAGGAAGCATTACAATTAATATATAAAATTAAAAATGCCAACAAGTATTTAAGAAATGGTGTTGTATGGAAAAGTTCTCCATCTTCATACTCTTTGAATACTAACTGTACCAAGTTGTCTTTCCCAGCACACTTGCATTCTGCATGTGTGTGTGTATGTGCTTATACTGAAAAATATTAGGAATATTAAGGTAAACTCCAGATGTTTCTTCAGTCACGTGGGATGTGCCATGTTGCACTCTGAGGCTGAGGGAGAAGTGGCCTTCATCTGTCTTCCAGTGGAGCTCTGTTTCTCAGATATATTTTTTTTCTTTCTGACTGTGCATTGCTGCTTGATGTCAGTTGGGGCCCCATTGTGGCATAAATCCTCAAAGGAGAGAGCAGTTCAGTGGTAATGCATTCAGGCCAGATAGCCTGGAGGCTTTATAGTTCTGTTAAAGTATTCCCCAAAGAAAAATTAAGGTCAACAAAACTCTCCTAAACTTCTAAAGGCTGTATCAGGAATACTCTTGAACCTTGTTTGGAAAATTACATTACTATTTGACCTTGAACATGAATGGGTGACTTCATTTCACTGTCTTCAGTTGGATTTTTCTTGCCTCAGAGTGTTTATAAAAACACTTGAAAATTCTAATGGTTTAAAACTTGAGAAAAACCCAAAACAACAAGCAGCCCAAACCCAAACAAACCCCAACATGTAAAGTTACAAAAAAGAAGGGGAAACGTATCACTCTCAAAATGTTAACATCTTATGAAATACAAGAAAACTTGTAATGCCCTACTGAGGCATCACTCAGCAAAAATGACATGGGAACGATTAACAAGAGTAGATGCAAAATTCAGTTTGTAGAGTCAGATATGGAGAAATGTAATAAGCAGTACTAAAGCACTGCAGATTTGCAGCACCATGTGACTTTCTGGGGATCAGCTGACTTTGGCAGTGCAAAAAGCCCTTCCAGGCTTTGACACAGTTCTTTTCTGTGCTTTGGGGCTTTATTCCTGGACATCAGACCTCATAACTCATCTTGCTGAATCTGAATACCCAGTTTACAAGTCCCTTGTATCCAATTTGGCTAAGAAATCATATACAAGCTATGTGAGTATTTGTAAGAATCCTCTTTTATACACATCTCAGTATATATGTATAGTAGAAGAAGGAGCAATGGGAAGCTCTCAGTGTCTGGAAAGAAATGCTTTGATACACAAATAGCATTCTTGTAAGTGTAATGCCAGCCAAATGCATCTTTGACTAACGCATGAGCAATAGAATTAGCTAACACATCATTTGCTGCTAATGAAGAGGAATAAGCACATCATGAAACCTTCACTGAACTGCTATTCTATCCAGCTTGACTTTTTTTCCCCCATAGAGTAAGAAAGTGCGTCTCAAAAAAAAAAAAAAAAAAGGGAGAAGAAAAGGGAGGGGGGAATGTGGGTACGTGAGTGCTGGTAGAAAGGAGTCATGTTATCTTTATGATAGCTCCGACTGTGAAAAGCAGGTCTGGAGGAGTGCAGGGATGGCCTGTTCTTGCCACAGATGTGCTTTGGTTACTAATAAGTGTAAAATACCAAGACTGCAACAAGACCCCACCTGAGAGAAAGAACTTCAAAGACCTAAATCCCAAGAGAATACTTAAAAGAGGTTATATGCTGCTTTAATGGTAGCAGGCCTTTGCACAGCAGTGTTGCTTTTTCTGTAACTGCCATCTTAATGTTGGTAATTTAAGATGCATTATATCAGGAGTAGGGTGGGGTTTGGTTTTGATTTGTGAGACTTCACACCTTGAGTGTAGTGACATGCACTTGGGCCTCTAGTGTACAGTAGCAGATGCTAGTTTTTATTCATGGCTGGATTTCATGCATGAGGTCCTGGTACTCAACTGGAAATGAAGCTATCCTGGAGTGTCTTTCTTAAAACAGCAGTGCTATTCTGCAGTGTGGTGTGCCTTTCCTTCAAGGTTGGGTCCAGTTCTAGCTCAGCTTTGAAGGTGCCTTCTGTGCAAGTGTCTTTACGTTGTTTTACACGTGTTGAGAGTTTTGTGAGGTCTCAGTGGAATCAATCCATGAAGGCAATTCTTTTCTTGAGGAACTTGTATTAGTTCTTTGCTGGGTGCTGCAGTGTTTGTTCATAGTCTCAAATTGGCCTTTAATTCTTACATTGGTATTAATGTCAGCACTAGTGGCCCTATTTGCATGTTTCATTAGTCTGAGTCAGACAAGGGCGCAAGTGGAACAAGGAAGAATTAGTCTGGCTGAAGTCTGCCCATTCTCTTGGGTGGGAGAACTTTCTGATTGCATTGGTGAAATGCATAGGAAGTCTCCTGCTCTCCTAAGGATTTCAGTACACATTCTGAAGAAGTGGTAGGAAAATGCTTTCTGTTCTTGTCTTTTCAAGCTAAATTTTGTCTTTAAATTAAGTTTCTTAATCTGTTACTGCTTTCAAGATGTAAATCATGCTGATCCAGAGGAAGGTTTCAAACCAAATGGTGACTGAGTATTTGAAGATTGTTGCTCCGTGCTTGTCTTCCTCTGAGTTACAAAGGCTGTAACACTGGATACTGTCTGCTAATCACTTTGGGGAAATCTTGCTGCTCAGTGTTGCTGCTGAAAGGATTCACTGCCCTTTGCATCAACTCAATTCTTTACTGTTAGGATAAAGAATGTAGAAGACAGGAAGATGGGAGGTGTTGCATTCAAGACTTTAGACACTTGAATACAGAGGCTTGGACTTCTCTATTGTGTAGAAAGGGTTTAATTTGGAGTACCAGATCAGTAACTCTTGTTCCTTGAGTTACAGTTGTAAGCCTCAGATCTCACTCAGTGTTGGGCTTGGTATGATAAGGAGATGACATGTTTAGTAACACAACTGTTAACACCAGTTATGAAACAGTGTTAATGGGAATCTGGAAGGGGTTTTCAGTGAACAGTACAGTATGATGCTGCTTCTTGTTTTGGGACAGCTCATTTGCTTATGCTTGATTTTGTTTCACTTTCTTCAGAGTTCAGAAGCTGTTGTAGGGTGTTATGTTACCTCTGTAGTATTAAAAGTATTGATGAATAGTGCCACTTGACTTGTGAGAACAGGTTAAGCCTCACTGGTTAAAGCAAGGCATGTGGCTGAGGCACTGTGTGACAGAGTACTGGTTGCCCACAGTGGTTGCCAGTCAAGAGTGACAGGAGTGAACTGGAGCTGAGGCTGAGCATGCCGTGGATTGTGTCCAGGGGGTGGGAAGTTCCCTGTTCCTGTAACTGAAGTGAATACACTTCGTGGAAGTAAGATTGCACCTTTGGGAAGAAGCTACGTACAGAGCTGTGTGTGCGATTTGGAAGGAAGCTATGTACAGACCTGTGCACGCATGAAGCAAGCAAAGCTCTTTCCACGCTGCTGTGTAACGTAAACCTGCCAATGCAGTTTGTAAAAGCTGTTTAAATAACATTATTTTGCTTCAGTATAAGATTTCTGAATTAGCACATTGTAGTGCTTCTGCTTTGAGATCTCTCTGTTCTGAGGAAAGATGAGGAGAGATTTGTGCAATGTTCTCTCTGCCGATGCATCCACCATGGGTCATTTGGTTAGACTGAACTGTAAATAGTTTAAATAGCTCTCCAATGAGCAGACTTAAAGTGTAATGAGGAACAATTATGGCTGCATTTACAATTGTTTTGTTACATTTGAAATTAGAAATCCTTTTTAGAATAGGATTCTTCCCTTGTATTTGTGTAGGGCTCGGCACAGCGCAGAAGGCTTTGGGTGCAATTACAGTAGAAAGGATTTCATGCCGCTAACAGGCACTTGATCAGTGAATATCTACTAGCACACACTTTCCTCTCTCCTTTATTTTACCATTAATGCAAACGTGGCCTGTGAATTCTGGTATTTAGATAATGCTGGAGCACCACATGTGTTCAGAACTGAATGCTATGTGCTCATTCCTTATACCTCTGTTCTGATGTGAGGTCTGAAGCAAAGCGTGTGTTTTCCAGAATGGTGACTTTCTGTAGTTGAGGAAATATTACTGCTGCATGTTACTGTTGGCCAAATTTGATTGCTGTATCAGGAGCCTGTGCTCCATCAAAAGTTGGGCAAAAGAGTGAGCGCCTTCTGAAAGGGACATTAGAGCCTCTGAGGTAGACAGCAAGTTATTGTGTGTCGTGGTGCTAATCGTGTCACTTTCTCCCTAGTATCTAGAGAAACCAGGCTTCCACCACCAGCTCTTCAGCCATAGATGTGCTTTTTCAAAGGCCAGGGGAGACGGGGAGAATAAGCTCTTAATCAGTATTCCTCAGGTCTATCTGTTAAGCTGCCTCTGTGATGGGGTCTCTCTGCACTCTGCTCCCCTTCCTTTCCTGTGTTGTGGCTGGGACAGAGCAGCTGGGCTGTGTTCTTGCTTCCCAGTCTACATGGAAGAAAGAAGGAGAGAAAAAAAAGACAGTTATATTCCTGATGGCTTTGGATTATTTTCACTATCTTTCCACTTTTGTTCATATCATGGCCTCTCTTTCCATGCCTGTTTGTAACTGTCCTTTCATGACACTTGAGCTTCATGCAGAATACAGGATTGCTGCCTGTAGCAGGTCTTCTTCCAGCTTCCTGTAGGCCTTGTCCCTTCCAAGTCCTTTCCAGAGTGCCTGACATGCTTCCCAGAAATGCTATTATAAATGTATATATAAATATAGCTAATGAAATTACTTGTCTGACTGGTGATGCAAATAAGAGCCTTATTTCTTCATGAAAGACAGTGTCGTGTCTTTTTTTAATTCATTGCTTTCAAAGGACTTAGAGGTTTACTTGAGGTTAGATTAATTTCAGTAAAATCACATACACAGACATGCATACATGATATAATATGTACGTACATATGTATGTACACAAACGTGCTCTCTGGGACATCAACAGGAGTTGTCTGCTTAGATTGGATTTGAAAAATGGACATTGCAATGTGGGTTTTTTTGCTTTAAACAGATTGCATCTCTTGAGTCGTTCATCAGAGCTTCTTGAAGTGTTTACCTATGTGCTCTTTGTTGGGAGATGCCTTTCTTATAAATACTCCATTTTCAAATGAATCTTCAAATACTAAGTTACCATTTGGTTTGAAACCATTTCATTTGTTTGGAAATATGTTGAACAGCCACGCTTGGTTTATTTCCAAATGTCTTTGGGATCTTGGGTTGGCTTGTAGACTGAAGTTCATATATCTCCTTTTCATGCAAAAAGTCATATTTGAGCAACTCATGGAACAAAAGGACTGCAGTGTAAAATGGCAGGTGTCCTCCATGAAACACCCATGGTCAAATGCAGTGTGTCTTACAAACAGCTGGGGTGGGGGAATGTACTGTGGCAGTTCAGTTAAAAGAACAGGGAAATGAAAACTGAAGTTATATGCTCCTACTGATATAAACCACGGTGTTAAAACAAGTATTTTGATGTAACTGTTGCCTTTTGAGACACCTGCTAAGGAGCTATGTCATATTTCCGTGTTACTGTTCTCAGCTTGTGGGTTTTTTCTCTCTTACCCTTTCCAAGCTAGTGAGGGTGTTACGGTGTCTGTTCTTTAAAAGTGCCCTGCTGCTAAGTCTGTAAAGTGTTTTTTCTTCTCTTGGAATAACTTAAATAGCTTTCATTAGTCATGAACTTAAGAAAGAACAGCTGGGGAAAAAACAGTAGAATGGTGTCGTAATGGCAATTCTATTTTTATTTTTTTGTGATACTTATGGAAGAACATTGTATTGCTGTAGGACAAATAAAATACAATGTGATAAATTTCAAGTGTTGGTTTTATTTGTCAGTCTCGTTTGCTTTTTAATCATGCAGAGTTCTTTTAAATCTGCGAAGATACTGGAAACATTTTGAGCAACTATAATCATAGAATAGTTAGGGTTGGAAAGGACCTTAAGATTGTCTAGTTCCAAATCTCTCTGCCATGGGCAGAGACACCTCACCCTAGACCATGTTGCCTATAGCTCTGCCCGACCCGGTCTTGAACACTGCCAGGGATGGAGCATTCACAACTTCCTTGGGCAACCCATTCCAGTGCCTCACCACCCTCACTTTAAAGAACATAATATTTAACCTGAATTTCCCCTGTTTTAGTTTGAACCCATTGATCTTATCCTGTTGCTACCTTGATCATCAAAAGATGCTTTTCAGTCTCTTACTGCTTTTGCTTTATTTTGCCTCATTCCTTCCATAGCTATAGGAAATGTGCCTATCTCTAACCCTAACCCTTGGCTTAGAGGATTAAGGTAGTCTTATTTCAGGGTTGGTTTGTGGTGGGAGTGATACAAGGGTTTCTATCCTGGGACCAAGGAGAACTGACACTTTAGGCCTCCAACATCTTTTTGGCTAATACTCCAAGTTGAATATTTTGGGCTGGACTTTATTAACTTAGTTTAATAATAAATTGTCATACTGCCATATACACAACAGCAGCAGGACTGCATTGTACTGGGTGCTGCACAAACACAGAATAGTTAATACACCTACCTTCTGTAGGTGAGCGTGTGTCTAAACAGACTGTAAGTTTGAAGGCAAGTAGAATGAGCAGTGGTGTGGCAGCGTCATGTTAGTTTTAATTTGTTTTTCTTCTGATAGGACATTTACCAGAGCATTGTATCATGTCCAAAATCCTACCTCTATCTTTTAGACATACTCCCTTTGTTAGTTCTTCAAATATCCTTTGAAGATGATATATAAAAACCTTCTGTTTGAAGTTGTTCCTTACCTGTAATTCCCCATTCCTAATTTACAGTTAGTTATTTTTTTCATATGTTAATGTGATTTAACTCAGCAAGTATTATATTTCATCACCTCTCCATATTATTTTCCTGTCTGCCCCAACTTTATGTACTGCAGGGTGTCTCTTCTGCATATTTTAACATTAATAAATCTGGTATTAAAAAAAAAAAAATAAAGGAAGCACTCTGACAATGTGAAGTGGGAATGTGCAGTCAGTGCAGAGCAGGGCTCTTTAATCAGAGCATCCACTTAAAATAATGGATGGCTTTAAGGCCTGGAGTGCTACCAGAACTGAAAATAATTTCAGGAGCTTAAAGGGTAGAAATGCTCCAAGCAAGGACTAAAAGCCAGGATTAAAGTCCCGAACTTAAGCTTCCTCTGCTGAAATCAAAAAAGAAATTACTACCATGAAGATAGCTTTTCTGCCACTGTTTGCACGTCAAGAGTGATGTTTGCAGCTCTTATCAAATCCATCTCCCAGTCTGATTGTTCAGACTGGGGCTGAATACATGCAAAGCTGGGCTACTACAGTGCTAAAGAGAATGAAGAGCCTGTTTTACAAGAGAAAACTAGAAGGTAGTTTGTTTAGTCCAAGAGGGCAAGCTGCAAGCGCCGCTTTCGATGAAGGGGGCTCTGTAGAAACGTCAGAGCTGCTGAAGTAAAAAACTATGGCAGAGGGAATAAACTGACCCTGCTGAAAGTAAGAGGGAGATTTTTCATGACCAGCACAGTATAGCTTTGGAGGAGCTTTGTAACAGGAGCAGGGGGAAGAGAGGCAGAAGGGCCCCACTTGCTATGGATTTCCTTTAGTTTCTGAATGGGTTACGTAGTTTATGAATGCAATAGGTGATCCTGTGGTAAAGCACTGGACATCCAGTAGGTTTCTGCCAGCGCTGATTTCCTCCTGCTCTTTTGATAGGCTAGAACTGAAGAGCACGAATGATTCTCAGGATGGCATCTTAATGATGTGGCTAGCATATTTTAATCAGAGTTATAGTTAAGCATGGGAATTCATGGTCAAAATTTAGCCCCTGGTGTTTGCAACCTGCTTGCAAGCACGGCAAAAGGAGAGTACAAAATTGGATGTGCCATCCAACTAGAGAATAATTACAGAGAGAATGTTGCAAAGTAAGTTTCAGTGGGGCTGCAGCAACCCTGACAGAACATACTCTACACTTTGTTTCCTGAATTTCTTAGGGTTTGCATGTTTAAACTAATGAATGAAAATTCCCACAATGGTGGGTTGTTACAGAAAGGTTTGTAATCAATTCTGGATGATCTCTCCTGGCATGAGCTTTATTTTTTTCCCTTCTGCAGGGGACCTGTATCTGTTTCCTGCATCTGTCTCCCATCCTTCTTTGTGAATGGAAAGCAAGTAATGAATTTTTGTTGTTGTTAGCGATTAATTCCCCTTGCCAAATCTTGGAGCACCTATTGTCTCCTTCAGACACAATGTTCTTGGGAAAAAGTCTTACTTATTGTAACCTCTTGTGCAGTCTTCACTTGGATAATAAATACATCTTGGCAACGAGGAGCTTTCTGAATGAAATATGTTGCTGGACAACCCTGTAGTACAGCAAGAACGCAAGCAGCTGCCAGTGCTAGTGGAGTGCAGCCAGGTGGGAGGAGAAATGGGGAAAGCCTTTCACATTGCCTGCAGCACATGGAGTGAGATGAAGTCTGTGTGTGCACGCATCCAAATATCTGTTTACCATCAAACAAGGATTTTCACTGTTGAGCATTTGAGCTTGAAGGTGGCCTTCTAGCAAAATCTTGAGATATAGTGGAAAGCTGCCATCTACTATCTCAAGACTGCGGAAATAACAGAGAGTGTGTTGACTGTGTAGCAGTCTGATTTGGGTAGCCCTCTGTATGAGCTGGCTGGGAAACACCCTCCATCCCATTTTTCTCTGTGAACTCACAACTTTGGGATCCACAGAGTTGCTTCAGTGTGCTTCGTGGTTCATGGGCTGAATTTGGTTTTCCATTAGATCTGGCCTTATCCATGGCTGGCCACTTAAGCCTCATTTTAATATTGCAGCTATAACATTAATTAAAGGTATATTAGAGTTAATTGTAAAAGCACATTTTCCCCTTGTAGCTTTTCACCTTTACGTTTTCTGGTTTATTTTTTCACCAACAGCTAGTGATGTCTGGAAGCAAAAAGGTGCATAAAAGCCCTGCACAGGGAGTTTGAATCCTCCAGAGGGAATACACAGAATGCAAAGAATGAGTTGGAGCCAGTACTGCGCTGTTCTGTTGCAGTGTCTCTACACTGGCAGTAGGTTGTGTTTCTCCCTGCAGCCTGCCAGTGTCTGTGGGGTTAGCATAGCACAGCCAGTGGCTGGTTTCTCAACACATACTGCGGCTCACAGCATTTGGCCTTGTGAAAAGGAAACCATCCGAAGCTGAGGGCCTGATGCAGTGTACCTTGCAGTTAGTGGGTATCTTTATTGACCTCAGAGGGAGCTGGATTTGATCCTGTACGTCATTGAATGTTTTGGTGTTGGATGTGGTTTAGAGTGGACTATTTTCATGTCTCATTTCTGGTCCTTTTCCCCTTGTCTTTCTAAAATGTGCTTACTTCAGAGAGGGGTAGAATCAAGCCAACTTGTCTATGCCAATGTAGCTATGCACTTTTGTCCTTGCCCAGTGTCTGTATCTTGTTTCCTCAGCCCTTCTACAGTCTGCAGTATCAGTTTGCAAGAGTTTGACACTGATTTCTCTCCTTAAGCCATTCTGCTGCTTCTTACGAACACCATCTCACTTAAGCCTCCATTCTCCAACAAGTGTTGTTACGGGCACTGCTTAATCCATTTCTGCCTTTCTTCCCATCCCTCAAAAGAGTCCTTATTTTGATTTCCAGCAAATGCAGCACAGGGTCTGGTCCTGCTGCCAGCAAGGAGGCAGCTTCTCCTTCAGCTGAATCGTGGACGCCATCCCTTTGCTACCTTGTCCCAGCCACACTCCCTTGCTCAGCAAAGCTCATCACTGTGTTGAATATAGGAAGGAGAGGGCCACCATGCCCCATTAGCCAGCAGCTCCCTTGGGCATCAGACACACCGTCCAAGCCCCAGCCATATACCAGCTTGTTGCCCATCCCTGATGAAAAGGTGCTGGAATGAATAGAGCCCTTTTCAGGTGGCTGTCAGAGAGGAGAGAGCTGTGAGCATGGAAGATGGCAATGTGAAAAACAATGCAGAGGAGGACAGAGTTTACCACTGTTAACAGTGGTGGAGCTCCTTGTTGCCCTCCACTCTCCTAGAACATGCCCTCAGAGGCATTTGTCTCCTGCATGGAGAATTATGATTATGTGTGATCTGTCTCTGAGAAAACCTCTTTCCTTTTGTGTGTGGAATGTTTAATTTTTGTTGATCACTCTCCATCTGCTTGGAGATGCTACGAGGCTTCTGTGAACCAGCGTCAGAAACAGGCTGTTGTTGTCTTACGATAGCTACAGGGCAAAGTGCCAGAGGTATGGGGAGTCACAGGTGTTCTTTTGAACCACAAAAAAAAGCTGCTTCATTTTTTCCAGCAGTAATGTGGATGCTAAGCAAACATGGTATGTAATGAGGAAACCCTCTGGAGGGTGGAGGCTGATCACAGTTGAGTGGCAGTGAGCTGGAGCACTGGGCTCTGCTGCACTGGGGGGCTTGTGAGAGTAAGACGGCTGCTGGTCCTGAGCTCTTGCTGGCCATCTTAGGTTAGCATACAGTCCACAGTGAAATGTATTGGCTTTTCCTCTCCCATTAAACCTGAAGTTTAAATGCAAATCCCGTAATGTATGTATCTGCTGAAGGTAGAACATGCTGCTTCAAGTAGCCCAGTGTCATTTTTACTCAGCTTTTCTGATATAAGCAATGGCAAAAGAGGAAGAAGTAGTGTCACAGTAGGGAGGGGGATTGTTTTCAGAGATCATACCACTATGCTCGTGATAAAAATAAATAACCTATTTTATCCCCTTTGAATTGTATACAGCTAAGAGAGAGAAAATTGATTATATGGGCTGTTTTATTAATCATTAAGGTAATTGTTTATCAAGCGTATGTTCTTTTTGTACTCCATCACAGACAAAACCAAAAAAACCCTGAGCATCCAAGCCAGCACAAATGTGCATATGGAGCACACTTGATTAGGAAACTTCAAGACTTGTGATTTAAGGCTAGATCCAGCTGGTGTAAATAGGCAGAGTGTATTAGCAGCCCTGTGGAACTGGGCTGTAAAGCCCAGAGTCCCTGGATGATGGGTATGGTGAGCACTAGGATGCAAATTTGGTAATACTTTAGAAATGTGTCCAGAAGGAAAAAAAAAAGAGAGGAAAAAAACATTGTGGGAAATTCTTTCCTTCATACATAATAGTTTTCTGTTGATTTAAAATTGCCCTTAGTAATGTGTAGATGCCAGTGAAATATTTCAGCTATAGGAAATGTGAAACCAAGTACTGCCTTTCTATGAATTATGAGTCATAAATTGTGTGAAAAATATTCAATCTTGCTATAGCTATTCCCCAAACAGAACCTCTGAGTAATGGAGAAAATGCTGCTGTTTTGGGGGGAGTAGGAGGGGACTGAGCTAAGCAAAGCAAAATGCCAAGTGCCAGCGTGTGGCTCTGTGCTAAGTGTGAATTAGCGTCATCTGAGACGATCCTCCCTTGCAAAGTAAACAGTCGGTGAGTATGTTACGTGTACGTGCAGTTCAGGCAAACAAAGTTGGTCTTCACTCCAGATGATGTGGGAAAGGGGTATACATGTCGGGGCTACCTGAGTGCCAGTGCACAGAACTGACCCATGAGAGAGGTATGCTTGTGCCAGCCCAGGTGTCACTTCTGCAGTTGGTAAGCCAAGCCAGGAAGGCACAAAATCCATCAGATCAGCTCTCAATGGGCCAGTTGTGATGACAGCATTACCCTAAAAACAGCAGTGAGGTGGCGAGGTAATAGGATACTGGCATTTGCAGGTGAGTCAGAGTCACAGAATGTTTGAGGTTGAAGAGACCACTGGAGGTTGTCTAGTCTGACCTCCCTCAGGCAGGGCCACTTAGAGCATAATGCTCAGGATTGTGTCCAGACAGCTCTTGGAATATCTCCAAAGAAGGAGACTCCACAACCTCTCTGATCAGACTATTCCAATGCTCAGTCACCATCACAGTGAAGTTGTTCTTCCTCATGTTCAGATGGAACTCTCTATGTTTTAGTTTATACTCATTGCTTCTTGTCCTATCATCAGGCACTACAGAGTCTGGCACCATCCTCTTGACTCCCTTCCTTCAGATACTTGGACACATCAGTTTTCCCTGAGGCTTCTCCTCTCTAGGCTGCACAGGCCCAGCTCCCTCAGCCTTTCCTCATATGAGGGATGCTCCAGACCCTTAATCATTCTAGTAGCCCTTCACTAGACCTGCTTCAGGAGTATCATGTCTTTTTTATACTGGGGAGCCCAGAATTGGACACAGCACTTCAGGTGAGGCTTCACCAGGTCCGAGCAGAGAAGGGAGATTCACCTGCTGTCAACGTTCTTCCTAATACAGCTCAGGATACCATTAGCCTTCATGGGCCCAGGGGCACATTGCTTTCTCATGGACAGCTTGTTGCCCACTAGGACCCCAGGTCCCTCTCCACAGCACTACTTTACAAGAGGTCAGCCCCCAGCCTGTACTGGTGCAGGGGGTTATTCCTGCCCAGGTTCAGGACCCTGCCCTTGCCTTTGTTGAATTTCGAAAGGTTCCTCTCTGACTATCTCTCCAGGCTGTCCACATTCTTCTGAATGAAAGCCCAGCACTCTGAGGTACCAGTCACCCCTCTCAGTTTTGTATTATCAGCAAACTTGCTGATAAGGCACTCTGTCCTTTCATTCAAGTCATCGATGAATAACTTAATACTGGACCCAGTATTGACCTTTGGGGGACACCACTAGTTACACATCCCCAACTAGACTCTGCACCACTGACCACAGCCCTCTGAGACCTGCCATTCAGCCCATTCTCAATTCACATCATTGTTCACTCATCCAGCCCTTGTTCTTGACAGTGACATCCATTCTGTCCAACTTCAGCGAAGAGTCCAGTTCAAATTAGCCCTCTAATCTTCTGTCACCAAAGGTCACTTTATCTCCTGTTGTGTCTATTTTATGAATTACCTTTTAGGGATGATTACAGAAAGGTGCTCAGCAACTATTTTGACTAGGTATTGAACTTATTAATGGGTGAACTTCAGTGAGTTGAATTCAGTGTTAAAGCTCTGGATTTCAGTTTCTCTATCATTTCAGAAAAGACTGTGCAGCCTTGTGACAATTTGTGGATATGGCTTTGCAACCAGAAGCTAAAATCATTGTTGAGAGGTATTTTATATACCTGAGCTTTAAGTAAAAGTATAAACAAACTGCAGGAGAATGTGACTTGCTCGCTGTAGACCAGGGGATGCTAACTGTTTTTGTGTTAGTTTAAATACAGCATTCATATTTGTTCCAGTTTTAATTTTCAGGCTGTGTGTCTGGCACCCATATTAACTTCTCAGTGATGCATGTGTGCCCAACAAAATACAGCAAAGAAGTTAACAGTGTGACATGCAGTTTGGTATTCCTGGTCATTTTTCAAATAGAGAGAGAATGATGCCCCAGCTGCACTGAAAGCAGCAGTCTGTCTTCCCCATTGACTAGTCAGCAGAAGTCAGCCCCACCTAATTGGCTTCTTGTGGCATCTGTGAAAGGGTAAAGCTTTTACTGTGTTCAGGTGTGACTCAGAGCCATGCTCTCAAATTCCAAAAACTAAGTATTTCATTTTATTTCATCCTATGTCAAACTTCGAGTTTATTTTAAGGAATCTTAAAGTGCACATTTCAGTTTGATGCTTCTTTAATTGCCAGAGTCTGGGTGGGTTGTGTGTTTTGTTACTTTCTTCTTTTAATGTTTGAGTTGTATAAGGCATGCAGATGTTTACAAAATATGAGTCCATTTGGCCTCAGGCAGCTGTGATCTGGTGTGAATTAGAAAATGTTTTTATAGCTGTAAGAACACTTAGCTGCTTTCAATCCTGCAGTACAGTGCTTGGGTTTTGTCGCAGTGTGATTCAATTTTTGTTTGCTTTATACAGGAGATGGCTGTGCGAGCACTGAAGCAGACGGGTAGCAGAAGTATTGAAGCAGCTCTGGAGTATATCAGTAAGATGAGCTACTTGGATCCTAGAAATGAACAGATAGTGCGTGTAATTAAGCAGACCTCACCAGGTAAGCATGAACTTTGTTTTTTTTACAGTGTTCTTCTTTCTTGCAATTAGCTAGGAGAGTTGTGGCTGGTGAGAAGTAGTGGATGCCAGTGTTCAGTAGTAGTCTTGTAGGAGACAGTGAAGCAAACATGGCCCTGCCAGGTGAGCTGGCTGAAGGCTGAATACAGCTCACCTGCTTGGCAAGAGTTGTCCATGTGCGCATTGTTCAACTTGATTCCGTTTCAAAACATTGCATTAATCAGAAAAGCTTGCAGTCTAGTGGGCAAGCCTGTTAGCTCAGTGCCACAGCTCTTGCAGAACTTGTGAAATCAAGATTTTAAAAGGAAATTGTTTAGGCATAAATGGTTCAGTTCCTGTGACTTGTGAAAGCTAAGGAAAACTGAAGGAGAACATAACCATTTGCTCCAGGACAGCCTTGGTTGCAAGTGGTCATGAGATGGTTGAGTTCGAGATCCTCAGGACAGCGAGAAGACCGTGCAGCAAGCTCACTGCCCTGGACCTCTGGAGAGCAGACTTTTGCCTCTTCAGGAACCTGCTTAGTAAGATTCCATGGGATATAGCCCTAGAGGGCAGGGGGGCCCAAGACTGTTGGTTGGTATTCAAGGATCACCTGCTGCAAGCTCAGGAGTGTTGCATCCCAACTAGAAGGAAGTGCTGCAGGAGGGCCAGGAGAC
>JAOEHY010014939.1:0-42665 GCA_025447955.1 Psilopsiagon aurifrons
GGAGGAGGGGAAGCTGGGAGGAAGCAGAGACAGGACACCTGACCCAAACTGACCAAGGAGGTATTCCATACCACAGCGCATCATGCCCAGTATATAAACTGGAGTCAGTTACCCGGAAGGGTTAGATCACTGCTGGGTCGGGCTGGATATCTGTTGGTGGGTGGTGAGCAGTTGTATTCTCTTTC
This sequence comes from Psilopsiagon aurifrons, assembly GCA_025447955.1. Classification (NCBI taxonomy): domain Eukaryota; kingdom Metazoa; phylum Chordata; class Aves; order Psittaciformes; family Psittacidae; genus Psilopsiagon; species Psilopsiagon aurifrons. The sequence goes on from JAOEHY010014939.1 coordinate 186, forward strand.
CTTGTTATTTCCCTTCTCATTATTATTATTGGTGGTAGCAGCAGCAGTTTGTGTTATACCTTAGCTACTTAGTTCTTATCTCAGTCTGTGGGAGCTACAATCTTTCGATTCTCCTCCCCATCCCTCTGGGAGTCAGGGGAGGAAATGAGGGGAATGAGCTAATGGCTGTGTGGTTCTGAATTGTTGGCTGGGCTTAAACCACGACAGAGGGTTTTTTTTGTCAATTTTTAATATTCCAGAGATAACAAGACATTAAATTCTCTGTGTTATTAATAGAATGTTCATCATGATTCACTCACATCAACAAGACACACAGACATTTGGTATAATATCTTTACCTTTGGTGTGAAGACAGCACATTTTATGGATTAAAATGCATGCAGATAGAGTAATTTAAAAAAATTAAAAGGAATTCAAATTTTTACATTCATCTCCTAAAACTGCTGTGTCGTATGTCCACATTTTTGTGCATGGATCTTCTAGTTTTGTAAAAAATTTTTTGAAACTTAGCAGTCATAATTAGCCCTGGTCAAGATCTTCAGTTAGGGTTGTCATCCAAGCCAGACCATCAGTCATGCACTCTCTATTGACTTTATTTAAGCCTAAATTTTTACTCCATGTGAATCTGTGCTACTTGGTGTAGTAGCTTATATATGTGATTTGATTACAGCTCCTCAGTTCCAACACTGCTTATCATACCTTTCACGAAGTTTAAGTGTTTAGGTATTACACTTAACTAGGAATAAAAATAAACTACAAGATGTAGGGGGAAAATAATAAACAAATCACACACACCCCCAAAAAAAACCCAAAACCCCCCCAAAAACAAACAAACAACCAAAAAAAACCAAACAAACAAAAAAAAACAACCTAAAGATTTTTCTTTCTATTGAGAAGTTAATGCTTTTTCTTGTTTTCTGAAAGATAGATACTATATTATTGGTTTTCCAGGTAAGCATTTTTGACACTCTCAGAGACAGGATACTGGACCCAGTGTAGCCTTTCTTATGCCTTATGTAGTCTTTCTTATGTTATGGTCATATGCTAAATAATATATATTTTCAATATGTACTTGGTGAATAACTCTTAATTTATGACATTTTACTGGCAAGTATTCAAAATTAATTTGGTTTAGATGCATAATTGCAAGCTATGATTCTGTTCCCTAACTCACAGAACAAGAGCACTAGGTTTCATATATGTATCATCTGAATACCCCTTTGAATTAATTAACTAATTTCATTATTTTTTGGATTATCAATGTTACCATAATGGACAATGTTAGGATATAAAGACATATAAAGACATATAAGACTATCTAGGAAGACAAAGTGACATCTCTTTCTGTATCTGGTCCCCCAACACATCAATATGCTCATTCTTCTTTCTTCTAATTTTGATTATGAAGTTGTCAAGGCAGCAGTTGCCCCTTACTCTGAGCATACACCATTTAGTGTACTAGTATAATGTAACCCTGATCTTTTCCAGAATGTTGCTGCTGAGTTATTTATTCTGAAAAACTAATAAAAAGGTCAATAGCATGGTTGAATTAAATTAACTGTTTTAACAAAAAGCATGAAATGTTTTTAGCTATATAAAGAAATATTATATAAGCCATTGACATGACCATTTTTCATGCACTATACAATAAGCCAAATTGGAGGGTTTTCTTGCTACATTTAAATATTCAAAAACTGTACCCACTGGAATTTTCTCAGGCATGAGCAATTTCAGGATGGTCAACCCTTTCCTTGCACTTACACATTCATTATTGCCCCACAGTATTTGACAAATACATGTTTTGTTTTAAATATTATTTCCATTTCAATCAAGTACGATTTATTAACATAATAATTTGGAATTAAAGTGTGTATACCAAAATATAGGACTAGCTTATAAAGTTTAAAAATACACAGCATAAACTATATCCACTTAACACTAAGATTACATATCCTAGAAGAAAACTACACAAACAAATTTAACAACTGACAAACTCATAGGGTCTTCCCAGATTCTTTATCTCCTTCCTTGATGTCCCATCTCCTAGCTTTGTGTGTGGCAAAGACAACTTAGGCTCATTATAGCTGTACATCAAAACCTAGACATAATAAACTTACGACACATGGCTTCTAGAAAAAGGAGCAAGAGCCAAAACCAAGGCACACTACATGTTCTGTAGCATTTAGTTGTACTGTGTTAAGATATTACTGTCTCAAGCCTTTACTGGATATCTCTGCCAGAATTAGACTCCCCTAAAAAAGTGAGTATGTTCCTGCCTGCCAGCTGCTTGACCAAAATTTAGTCTCCTCACTTAAACCACTGAACTAATTTACCAGGTTGTGATTTTGGATAGATACGGCACTTCATGCAAATACCTGCTCCTTGCTGCAGATATTGTTGGTTCTAGCACAGGAGTGGGGCAGAGCGATGGCATGATAAGGTCAAAACCTGAGGTAGCCAGATGTACCAAGAGACATCTGTCATGGCTGTAAACTGACAGCTGAACATTGCTATTCCTTTTTGTAATTATTGAAACTAATTTGGTCAAAATCACAGAGAGTAACTGTGTCTACTTCTTGCAGTGAGTGAGTTAGGTATATAAGATATTAAAGGTCAAAGCCATGAAGGACAATTGGTGCTTACTCTTGAATGCTTTTAGAGGGTAGAATTAAACAATTTTATTAACTTGAGTCACTTCTAATGGAGAAGGGCTCACTGATGTTCTCACTGGGAGAATGCCGCTGAATCATACCTGTTTAAACTGCCTGTTAAAACAGTGTAGATTCTCTGCTTTTCTCTAGAAAGATAACATGAGTTAATATAGTTTTTTTAAAGTGCTGCCTGTTGGTGTTGAGGGAAATGCTACATTAGCCTTAGGCACATTTTTTACCACTTTCTGGAACACTGAATATAATGCTTCAAAAGTAGAAGGTTCCAATCTCTTTTATTCATAATTTTATTTATAAAATTAAAAGTTATGGGTAAAATGTTAACAAAATAGGATGGTTTAGTTGCAGTGGTGTTTTTAATAATTTTGAGAACCTGCTCAGGTAACAGCATCTCTAAGGCTTAACTTTTATTAAGTGGAGTATGTCTTAGAATAATCATAGAATAATAGAATAGTTAAGGTTGGAAAGGACCTGAAGATCATCCAGTTTCAACCCCCCTGCCATGGGCAGAGACACCTCACACTAAACCATGCGACCCAAGGCTATGTCCAACCCAGCCTTGAACACCGCCAGGGATGAAGCATTCACAACGTCCCTGGGCAACCCATTCCAGTGCCCCACCACACTTACAGGAAAGAATTTCTTCCTCATATCCAGTCTAAACTTCCCCTGTTTAAGTTTGAACTCATTACTCTTGTCCTCTCACTACAGTCCCTAATGAAGAGTCCTTCCCCAGCATCCCTATAGGACTGTTTAGCTTTATGTTATGAAAAGAATAATTAAAACATGAGCTGTGGGTTATCTGACAGTCTTAACATCACCTTGGAAAGGAGCATTAACATCCTCTTAACATCCTTCTGCATTAACATCCTCTTAAGGAAACTATCCAGTGTAAGTCTTAAGGACTGAGATAGAGATTAACAGTATAACAAAACTAACTTGGGCAGTTTAAAAAGCTGAGGTCTTCCATTTTGAGTTATGGTCCAGTCTAAATAGGTGTTTTTCTCTCTGGGAGTCAAAAATCTGATACATTTATATATTTTTAACAAATAAGTATTTATGGAACCAGGATTTATGCAAACTTCCCAATTAATACAGTAGCTTGGGCAGAAATAACTATAAAGCTACAATTGCCCTGAAATGCCATCTCTCAGTTCCACGCTGTGGACATGTATAACCAATGAACGGGGTCACATAATGTGTGAAGGCAAGAGACCAAAATATTCTGGGAGTAAAACCAGCTTTGATCTCTACGCAAGGCCTTTGCACAGAAGTGTATCACAGCTGGGAAGGCAGCCAAGAAACCTTGTATTCTCTTCTGTCATAAACCCTGCCAAGTCACAGCCATTTTAACTATTGCAGATTGGCAGCCCCTTAAAGCTAATTATTTTTTAGACCAGATAGCCACTGTGTTTCTGTTTTACTGAATACGATAACAGAATAGTTTTGTGGGGCAAAGTACGGAGAAATCAGATGAAATCTGGACCAAATGTATGGACACTTGCAAAGATGCAGTGTTTGTAAGAGGAGCTTTCACAATGCAATGACTTATTTGCTAAGGAATAAGGTAGAATAACCAGAGTTCATTAAAAATAGCGTGTTTCAAAATTAGGTTTTGTCCTCATAAAATGTCAAGTTTGATACAGCCTGGGTATGAAATTCTTAATCATGAGGAATGAACAAACTGATGGCCAGCCATCCTTTTCCTTCTGGCATGTAAATCTACTTTAAATAATACATCCAGATCACTGTAGGCTACTACTAAGGCAGTAAGACAATGTGAATTATTTTTGCTTGTTTGTAAGATTGCATGGTAGTAAAGAGTTTTTCAACATAAAGGACTTAACTACAGTAAATTTTACAATATTAAAGTCTGTGTACTTACATCAACAATCAGGAAGTCCAGCCAGCACCAGGCATTAGTAAAATATATTTGAAAACCATATGCTACCCATTTTAAAAGCATTTCTAAAATGAAAATATACGTAAAAACTTTGTCAGCATATTCCAGCATGGTCTTGATAGTTTTGCGCTGTTCAATATATATATCTTCAAAAGCCTATGAAAAAAATATATTCAGGGATTACTAATGTTTCACAGAATGCACACGATAAAAATAAGAGAATTTTTCCCCTTGTTCTTCTTCATATTTCCCATCTGTAAACACGCTACAAATTAGAGCAATTTGCCCTGTCTGAAGTTGGATATATATGTGTATATATACTATTTTAGTAATGAATGAAGAAATAAACTTAGAGCACAAATTTTCATCCAGTGTGGTATTAAGAAACTTTCCCATACACACAAAAATCTCCCCCATTCTTATACAAAATCTTTTCCAGATATGTGCATTCCACTCTAGAAAACAATTAGATAGATTACATTTCTATCCTCCATCAATCAAACTCATGTCTAGCAGACAAACTAAAGAGCAATGTATTTGCTAGAGTGCACACTTGGGTACTCTAGCAAATGTTAAGTAAAGCTGGAGAGGTGGGTAATGTAAATCTTGTTGGAAAGAGGTTGTTAGGTTTTTATTTGTTGTCACACTCTTCCCTATCTTCTGCCTTCAAAAAGGAACAGAATGAAGTAATTATTTCATTTTTTTAATTTGTATGGTCTTTCATAAGCAGAATCCAAGAAGTGGCTGAGCCTAGAAGGAATGAAGAACTTAAAATATAGCTATATAATCAGCTTACAATGATCCTTTGTACTCAAATCTCTGGACGAACATGATGAAAATTCACGGTGAATTTAAATTTTGAGTAGCTATGCTGGCTTAAATGAAACTTTGCCAGCTTTACAATGGTAAATCAAAAGTATCACTAAAAAAGTGTATGTGAAATTTGAGAAATTTTTCAAGTTTGGGCCAAGTTTCATTCCATCCTGAAATGATGGAATGCAGGGAGTTTTATTCAGCTCCAAGTAAAACAAGTCTTTCTAAAGCAAATCTGACTTTTGCTGTTGCTTCTAAGAAAATATCTAAATATTTCAGCTTCTGCAATTTTTTTTCTACTTACTAGTGCGCCGCTGCTGAGAAGAATCATGAAGACAATGAAAGTCTCAAACCAGTTGTGCTCAACTATGCTGTAGCAGGTTTTTCTAAGATTCCACCAAATTTTTCCTTTGCCATCCTCTATACTTACTTGACAACACGGGAATTTCTTCACACAACCTGCATTAGATTAACAGACATTAAGATCCAAAAGCAAATTATTTCAAAGTCAATATTTACTGTGGTATCAACATTGTCAGAAGTGTTAACAAATTTTATAACAATTTTCTAAATTAAACACTGGAGTCCTCTTTATAGGATGCTGAATATTGGAATTTAGATAAGTAATTTGAAGAGAAAAGAGGCAATAGTGAGCATACAGTATGAGTAATCAATCAAAATAGACCCACTGATATTTTTGACTGTTGGCATGTAAACTGTTCCATTTGTTGATGGATTATCACAAAGATGAATTTGTTCCAAATTTCAAGGGCCCTTCCAAATCAGTGTAAAGTGTTTTAGAAGTAGAAAAGTTAATACAGTTTCTTAGTTACAAGACGTACACAGTGGCCAGGCAGATAAAGTTACTCAAAGCCTAGGGAAACTGTGTTTTGATTTTCATCCGATTTCCACCATTCTATGTGCATATTTTCTTCTGATTGTTGAGGTCATGAAAGTCCACCAGATTTGAAAGCCCCAAGAACTTAAATATGCCTAGTAATAATGTCATTTTACTAATACATCTCTTAAAGCACAGTTATTCTACAACCTTCTGTAAAACAGGCTTCTGGTTCAAGAGCTTCTTCACTTTCAATTTCTGCTTGCTCGCCCTCTCCAGGAGGAGCAATATCAACTGTGCTGCCTTCAGATGAACTGGATGCATTTAGTTTCTGCAAATAAAGTTCCACAGAACAATTTTTTCTCATTAGATACATATTCTGTAAAAAATGATACTGAATCAAATCATGCCAGTCTGACTTTTGAAGAACGCTAAATTTATACTTATAAATGTGCATCACCATAAAAACCATAGTAATGACATGTGCATTGTATAGTTCTGCTTCCCAGTTTATCTTCTCATAGGGAACAATTAAATATAACTTGTCTACTAACCTGGTCCACGTATAAGACTTCTGAAGTTTTCTTAGTAGTACTAAAACTGGAGAACTTGCGTGTACCACACTCTCGAGTTATTTCATTTTTTTGGATTACACTGAAAATGTGTCTTAATTTTCCCAGCAAAATGAACTAACAGAAAGCGCCACATATATCTTCATGTCCTCTACAGATGGTGTTTTCATAAACATACACCATATCTGGGTTAAAAATTTGTAAATTTAATGGCATTTAATGGCAAATTTCTGCACAATTTAATTTTTGCAGAAAGCACAAATTACCAGATCCTAAATACCATGTTTGCATTCCAGTCTTCTGTGCATACTGAGAGACCCCTGAGGTCCTTTCCTCAGGTACTTTCCATCCTGAATTTTTCTATCATTCTACTACTTTTGTGTTCAGTAAAATACTTTTACTACTGTAAAAGCTTAGCTAGATAAAGAAACTGAAATTAGGTAACTTTTTACCGAGTACATTGAAATTTGGATCAGGTCAAGCTGTTTATCAGGCATGCAAGACTGCCCATAATTTTGTCCTTTTTAAGAAAGCATATTTTGAAAGGACAAACTTGCCAAAGATGCACACAACTAATGCAATAATCAGACATAGAGTTGTAACTTGTATTCACTTGTCAATACTGTGTGTCCTTAATCACTTCCACCCAAATGGCATTGTATTTTACTGTGAAATAAGTTTTGTAATCAGAAAGCAACATTAAAAAAAAACCCACATCAGTGGAACATTCCTGGTTTATACCATGTAGCAGTAATACATAGGAATTTTGAGGGGGATGGAGAAGGTGGCTCTAACTAAATAGTTCAAATTGTGCAGGCATCAATGTAACAAAAAAGGCATTTGGTCACAGACCCGATTTATAGTTTCAGCTAAGCAGATCTGGTCATGCCCTTTGACCTATATGCAGACCTTTCAGTAAATTTTTTTCCAGGAAGTGCTTATTACAAGATACTTCTCACATTTAGTTTTCAAAATAGTGACCTTTTTAGAATATATATAAAGAAATTCTGCTCAGATGATTTGAATGATTTTGCAACAAATAATAAAGAATAACTCTTTATAGAGGCATTTCCATTGTATTCTTTTCTTCAGAGCCACTGCTGCAATTTAAAACTACTTATTTAACTTTCCAGTCCCTTCAGAAAAATGCATCAGGAAATAAGGGCTTTTTTTCCTGCCAGAAATTTGGTAAATGGCACATATATCTTCATATAGTTTGGTAAGCAATTTTTTCCTCATATTCAGCTCTAACATGACATGAATAAAGTTTAAAAAAATATTAATGTTGGGTGATGGATAATTTCAGGGTTAAGTTTCAAGGAGCTGCCCTTCACACACATGTGCAAATGCAGTCATTACAGGGTCTCTCACACTCAGGCTGCATGGCTGTTACTGCGTTGTGACCAAAACCAAAGGACTTGCTGTATAATAGAAAAGATTTCTGACAAGCACACAGGTATGAGTTTGAAAAACATTCTTTCTCTTCCTAAATATTGTTATCTGTCATACATGGAAAATCATGCTGACAAATGTGATAAGATTTGGATAAATACATTGAGATTTGGATGTTGTTAATTTTTTGCTTAGTAAACCTGTAACAAAATATGTTTTCTTTTTCATACTGATCTTCCTCTATAATTTCTAAAACTTATGTAAGTAAAATAATTACAGCCATATTGCCTCTAAATGGCGTCATTTTATTATTGGTATGGAGATCAATAAGTCTGAAATAAAATATCATGTACTTCCCATTGTGCAAGTATTTTAAACTTTGCTTTCTGTATTACGTTTACAGACCAAAATACACAGTAATGTACACTGTATTAAGCATTATTAGCACACCACCTTATTATATACACATAAGGCTCTATTTTATAAAGGAAATAAGATTTGTGAATTAACTTTATTATTATATATCATTGTAATACAAAGAAATAAGAAGTCTTAAACTTGTCACTGAAATTATAGGCAGTTTCTTCATTAAATAAAAACCAAATATTGTGAAAATAAGAATCTGTCACATTCAAGTTAGGAAAATTAAAACTAATTCATGGCCTGATCCATCATCATTATATCAATTACTGACTTAATAGTAGCAGGATAGAGGTTCATAGTAGTCATCAATTATTAATTTATATGAGTGCCAATTACAGAATTAAAAGGCACTCAATATTTTAACTGCATCTTCCCATGTAAACTCTGTGGCAAGTAGTCCTGTCAGCATAGTTACTAAAAAAACAAGTGATAGAAGTGCAGTTTACAAAACCTGCTATAATTCTCTTCATTTTTCACATAAAGCTTTTTATTCATTTTTTTCCCAAATAACTATAAACAACCACATTATAACAAGAAACTCATTAATTAAAATCATTAAGTTAATAAAACTCTTTGCTTCAAGACCCAATGTTAGAAAAGAATCATTACATTTTAAATAAGGTGACTTTAATGGTGGGTTTTTTTCTAGCAATAAAACCAATAAAGCTAATTGGAAACTCAGTATACATCATGGATTAACACAGTCTTCTTTTCACCTCATAAATGTAATTATCAGCCCCTTGAACATGCCATGCCCTATAAATACTTATTTGCAACTTCAGTGATATCACATTTTCCTCTACAAGGATACATTTGAAAGCAATTGCTTATGATGCAGCATTCGCAAGGCCTGAATCAGCAAAACAACATGCTTATCTACAGCAGAAGCCTGAGCAATATTGTGGAAATCACACACAAAAATAAAATAGAAACTAAGACTACCTCAGTGGGATTTTGTGTATAAATATAATTGCATAGGATACTAAAAAAAAAAAAAAAAGCTTCATCACCAACCCAAATACTTGGTTAATATGTGTATAATCAGCCTTCATTCTGTCCTTTCAGAGCAGTGCATCTCTTTTAGCTTCGATCATTAAAACAAGCTTTGACCAACAGCATGTTAATGTGCCCGTTTACAGGAAAATGCATTCACCTAAGACCTGGTCTTGCTCTCATTTGATATTTTTTTAGATTTCAATAAGAGCAAGAGCAGGATACTAAAATTTTAAGCGTTACAATTGGCTTCATGATTCAAGTGACAATAAAATAAAGGGATTCAGCCATTACAAATTGCCTTTAGTAATTCAGCCATGGGGTTTTATCCTTTGAGTCTTGGAAGCTGCACTGTAATTGAGTGATAAAGTATAAAAAAATGGGGATCAATGATTCCAAAGTGATTCTAAACTGACTTTCAATATCAGATGTTATGATATTTGACTTCTTTATAATATTAAGGAAGCCACTGTAAAAATCTATTTCCTTAGTTTTTTATTTAATGTTCAAAACATATCTTGGTTTAAAATTTAATCAGTAAAATCTGAGAATTTTCAGAATAAACATCAATATTCATCTCTGGAAAATTTATATTACAGTATAGTATAAGTAGATCATACTAAACTATAATCGATAGTACAAAATTAACTATTTGGTTACCCTTTTGAAGCCAGTGAGACTCTGCCTGAAGGAAACAGCTTTGCATTTTGCTGCAGGACTGAAATCTCAATCCCAACAAAATTTTGACACCTACTTCTACTAGGACAGCTTGGCCTCCTTTGTTTCATGCAATATTTGCTGTCCCTGTTCCTGAAAGCTCTGCCAGTTGCGCATCATGGAGATTATACTCGCCTATAATTGAAAAAAACAAAACCAAAACCAAAATTCCCCAAAACCTAGAGTTAATATACATGGAATTTTATAAAAAATTATGCTGGCTACTCCATAGTCTTTCTAAGCTACACCAAGTGAATTCCTCCAACTCAGTCACAGACTGCAATCATGAAACACCACTGTTTACGAGGGAGTTTAAAATTTAAGAAAAGAGCATTTGTAAAATACTTTGCTTTGAGAGATTTTTAAGGGGGATTATTTGCTAAATATAATTTTAGTAATTATGAAACTGTTTAGTCTGGTAGAAGTTCATAAAATTCAAGATATGCACTGCCCAAATGAATATAAAATGTAGTTTGTAGCATCTTTAAGATTTGCATTACAGTGCATCGTAGATTTAAAAGTATAACAGTATAATTTGTATGCAAGTAGCTACTGCAATAGTTTAAATATTATTCATGAAGGAGCTGAAGTTGTGGCAGTAATCATTATAAAAATCACTTAACGCATTTCATTATGTATTTACATTTATAAGGGCTGAATCAAAAAGGGTTGTTGTTTTTTTTTAAAAAACTATGCATGCTCCCTTTTTCTTTTGCCTCTTTAATGTATAACATTCCAGTACTATTATGATCCATACTTCAAAACCTGTAGACCATGCAGTTATTGCTAAAGACTGTATTAAAATATTCAGAAAAATCATTAGCAGGTTAAAAAATGTATGTTGGGGTTGCCAATCCCACCTGACCATGCTGTGATGTGAGTCCCATGACTCAGCAGAGAGCAGCTGTGCATGTTTGTACTGTCTTGCAATGGATAGGGAAGGTACATAGCTGAATAGCATGCAGGCCAGTCAAAATCCATTATAAAGTGATTATATATATATATACATATATATGTATAACTTGCTTAGGTAACCTGTGTGAAAGTGGTGACACGTTGCTCTACCTGGTTAAAAAGCACCAGAGCTGCATTCTTGATTGCTCCAGCTTGGTTTTACCCCTGTGAGAAGTAAGAATGGTAGGTAGTGAAGTTCAAGACACAGGATCTCTAGTTTTTCTCTTTTTGGAATCTCTAATTCAAACATGGCTTTAACACAATTAAAACAGAATTATTAAATATTTTATGATCAGTTGGCAAAAAGGGAAATACATACCACCTGAAATGTTCAACAAACTTTTTCTACAGAACTTGTTTATTTTAAAGAAATAAGTAGTACAAAAGCTAGACCTAATAAACCACACTCTGAAATGGTGATTCATACATAAAAATAGAATTAATTCAATTAATAAAGACATGGTTAGCAGATTTGGAAAGTATTCCAGTTTTTATATCGTATTTAATGCATATTAACAAAATTTTAAGGGGTGTTTTGGTTTAATGTTGTAGTCTTCATTTAAGTGACTACGTGATTATCTCTTTTATTTGAAAAAAATGTAAATGCAGTAAGAAAAATATACTGAAGATGTATGTCTTCTAATTCCTCCTCATCTCCCAATAATAGTGATAAAAATTCTGGGTCTGAAAGAAAAGAAACCTCCATAATTTCTGTTTAAATGAAATGTCATGAAGTACCATATTGTATAAGTTTAGATTTAGTATGCTATATACTTCCAAGTCTGTAATCTCTCTCTAATTCTCAAAAGAAGATAGGATTAGTGTCTGGATGAAGGCCCATCAGTGCATCCAGAGATGTGGTCTCATTCATTAAGTATCCACAGCTAGTCCATAACTTAAAGAATCTGTGACTTCTGAAGACACCATCCCAGAACTGGTCAGTATATAGAAAATGGAAATTTAGATTGTTGGATATTTTAAAAGAAATGTGATAATAAAAACCATCCAACAAACTGATCAAATCACTGCAGGGTATGTTTTGGCTAAGAAATTTATTGAATCCCAATGACAATGCTTAACTTTGGGGAACGCAGCAAGTTCCTGTCTTCACCTATTCACAAAATGATGATGCCAAAAAAGTGATGCCAATCTGAAAACTGAACTTATTCCTTGTTTTAAAAATCTAGTGGATTAGGTGATGAAGGATATTTTTAATTTTATTAAAAGCACCAGTTGCAATTTCAGAAGTTAATTGATCAGTTCTACTTCACCAATCTGAATTTGTACTTACTGTACATATACTGCAGATAGAAAAGCTTTTGAAATTCTGAATGATAGAGGCCTGTAGGTGTATGTATTTCTTTAGCTGTGAAATAAGCTTTCCATAACTGATGAATATCTTTGAAATTACTTTTCCATGTTGATATCCAAACCTTATTCATAAAATTGTGTTTCAGATAGAATAAGCAGTTGTTTAAGAGGTACAGAAATACAAGTAAGAGTTTTATGTTTGGTAAGATTAACAGAGTCTATTGATTTCACTGATTAGCAGGCATACTTTATAATAGAAACAGCAGCCCCAATACTAAATATAAAACCATCAAATTATCCTCTGTAGTTACTTCTAATTTTCTTACTATCTTCATAGTTAAGTGTCTTGAGTATCTTAGTTTTAGAGCAGAAATCAGTTATTTCTGATGGTTATTTTACTGGGTATTACCTCTATTTTCTGTAGCACATATTAAATAAAAAACCTCCTTCACAGTATCAATTAAATGTTTGCTTCTTTCAGGTACTTTCTGTCAACTATTATTATAAAGCAGTGGGTAACTTAGAAATCTAATAAACGTTATTCTGTTTGTAGGCTTCCTGAAATTTCTAGTGATACATATGAGAAAGATCTTCTTTTGGTCTGGAACATGCAATCAGGCTCCAGAATAAATTCTGGAGCAGATTTGGCAAGTTACTAACTAGCAAATTAATTAGAAAGTGTTTTGATGAAGGAAGATGGGGAGTAAAAAAAATTATAATTTGTTCCTCACGTGCCTGCTCAGCAGCCTTGCTCTTGGAATATTCCTCATTGAGGAATATGCCCTGTTCTTGGCATGTTCCCCAGGGGCACACAGCCTCTGCCTCAGCTCTAGCATGACCTGTTATTGCTGACAGACTTTAAATAATCATTCTGCTCTTAGCATTACTGACAGTCAGTAAGACACAAAAAAATGGGCCATTTTACAGTTCCTGTGCAGATCTAGTTTCCAACAACTCTGTTGTTAAATAAAAAGTTATTAAAGAGGATACCTCCTGAGGGTACTGTAAGTGCTAAGTACTGCCACAGTTAAGCCAGGGAAATATCTGCCTCATCTCTTACCCTTCCTTTTGAAGACTAGGCCTTCTCCTAGCAGGAATGTTATCTCAGTGGTACCCCTTGAGAGGAAAAATAAAGTAAATGATGGTGTGCTGTTCTGGAGAGGTAACTTAAACTCTGCATCAATATACTCCTCAAAAGACAATCAGGAGGCAGCAAAAGATTCAACAGTACTGTTGAATTGGTAAGAAAAGATTGGGAATCTTCACAAATTCCTATTGCACGCCGGAACATTTGTTCTTATATCATCAAAGTGGATTTTTTTACACGGTTAAAAAAAGAGTATACAATCCTTCTCCTAAAAATAATCCAGAAGGAATGGATTAAGGAAACCAGAACAGAAACTGCAAGTAATATAGAATTAACAATTTTCAGGGTACTGGTAATAAATTTCTGTCTTATGACATACCATTCACAACATTCACACTTGAACTGTACAAATATCTGTCAAACAATTAAATGCTAAACAGCTGTGTGTGAGCAGAACTTACAGCAAGCACTACTGCTCCTGCTTCACAATGGTAGTGATTATTAGTCTACAGAAACCTTGAGCCTTCACGTAAGTCCTAAGTTTATCCTATACCCATTAAAAATTTCTGTACAAGTTCTTGAGATAAACACCATCCATCATTTACTGGCAGATTTCCTACAGTCACCTGAAATTTTCACTTTCAAATTCCTTATAGAGACTTTTGTATTTGGTTTCTCTTCCTGAAGACAGACAGATACAGCTAAAATCTGTAAAACAAGGCAAAATCCCTTTTGATTCATTATAGTCCTGAAACTTCAGGATGGCCTTAGTAGAAAAAAGCATGATGTCTGAATTGAGCAAAGGTGGGAATGAACAGAGAATTGACTTGTGAAGACACCTTGAAACTGGTGTAATTCAGAACTTCTCAGCACAGCAAGGGCTTTTACTGCATTTTCTTAGGGTCTATTTGCATCATATATTCACTTGAAAAGCAGAGGAGTTTCTGCCTTTGCATTGCATTTTGTTTTGTCTTCAGCTGTTCTGATAGAATGGATAGCAACACACCATAAACTGAACCATTCAGTCATCTCTCTTAAAGAAGAAATAAACAACACCTATAGGATGATATTTAGTTTGCACCACTCCAGTGACAGGCCTGATAGAACAGACCCACAAGCACTGCAGCAGTGAAACTGGTAAAGACTGCCAGGGGAAGAGGAGTCAGATGTGGATGTAAACTTCCCAAGCCAGCTCTGCTGCTGAGGCTGACATGCCACATAACTGCACATTTGGCGTCTGCACAGCTTATAAGCATACCAACTTCCTAATCCATATTGCAAACACTTTTTAAAGTAACATATTCAGGAAGTGTTTAGGCATGTAACTTCATAAGGTGGAGTTACTTGGAAGGCACTCATCACTGTATTTGTCATAAATACCCATAAGGAAAGCAGAAAAAAGTTAGTAAAATGTCATTTTAATGAACATCAGAATACATGAAAATACTTGAAAGTCTTTACTAAGTCTTTTGCTAATGGAAAAGATAACTTTTATTAGAACAGCTTACGTGAAAAATACTTAATTTTCAGGCCCAAAGTCATTCTGAATTTTTTTTTTTCTATACTTGTTGATCACATAAATTATATCACTTTACACTTCCTGTGTCTCTTATATTCTTAAATTGTCATGGAAAAGCACTACTACTATTGTCTTACGTATCTGCATTAAAAATATCTGTCTCATAACTGAGCAACTCAGTCTGATGATTGATAGAATATCTTGCTCTTAGTCTTACAGTTGTTATGCAGAATGACCTTCTTTGCAGTTACAAGTAAACACACACTTCAGACGTTTCTTTATGTTCTTTGGCAAAAAAAAAAACCCACAACAAACCCAAATATACTATGATTAACTGGATTATGGTTGTCCATTAATGTTATGTGATGTAGCTTGCTATTGCTGAGGAATACAGCATTATTTGCAAATATGGCAGCTCTACAGCTATGATAGAGTCATGAATACAAGGCTGCTTAATGGAAGAGCTTTCTTTATGGTCAACAAATCCTTTTGTATCAATGAGTTAATCACATAACATCATAGCTTCTCATCTAGTTGAAAACATTTACCAATGAACCTTATCCCTTAAACCTCACAGATCCTACATTTCTAATGGCATTGAATATAATTATATTCTGCTATATGCATTTACTAGCTAAATGCTGAATTAGCTAAATCGGATGTATTCATTAGCTTGTCATTGATCATTATTCCAACATACAGAGTTTTCCTTGAGTACCATTACAACCTGTTCATGATCACTTGTGGTATTTCAGCCCCTTATATTTTGAGGCGCATGGCTTCTGGTTTTTAGACCAGCTTCTTTCGCTTTGCACAGTAATTACAGCATCAGGCTTTCCAGTAAACTGTTTCCAGATGCATCTATATTACAAGATTATTCTGCTCTCCAGGATATTTTGAGATGCTGCTTTACCATGACGTTGGTTGGTATTTGGATTACTTCAGTTCAGCCAGCCATAGTCTATGAACCCAAAATCTTTAAGAATATTACTCACAAAACTTTTTAGATAATCCAGAACACATCACTGATTTATGGTGTCTTAGGGTTCATTTTTAGAACTAATCTATATATATAATTTTTTTCTCCACTTACATTTCACTGAGAATGCAAAGATGTATACATTTAATTTTTCTTTAGCCTTCTACAATTCCATAAATCCTGATACCATTATAGGTACTACAGAAAGAATGCTTTATGAAATGTATGCTAGTCCTAAAAACCTCATAAAGCTGTTAAAGAAACAATCATCTTTAAAGTTACACATCTGCCAAATGCTAATAAACAGAGTATTAAAAATGTAAACTCTAAGGATCCACTAGTGTACCATCCCACAGGGTAATATTTTTACAATCATCATTACATTAAATTCTAAAATATAAAATATGTTTACATGGGATAAGACAGTTTTTAAGCAATTCTAAATATATAAATGCATAGCAACCCAATTGTTAAGATTAAAAAAATCCTACCTGTTTGCTTTCTTCCATATCAGATTCACTGCTAAATTCTTCTGTATTTAAATTTTCAAAATCTGATTCTCCAACTGCAATGGGCACTGTCACAGTGAGACCTGGGTTGTTTATGAATGACATGTAATCGTTTTCATCGATTACGCATTTTTCCACACTGCTGCCTGTTCCTACACCACTGGTGGTTCCATTCCCATCTTTAAGATAATTCATATCTTTGTTTATTTCAACAGCAGTATGATTGGAAATGCAGCTGCCTTTCTTGTTGTTTAGCTCTTCAAGTGCTTTTATTTCCTCTAAAGCTTTCTGCTTTCTAATGAAGGCTTTTTGGATGAACTCCTGTATCTTTTTTTTAACATAATCTATTCCCTTCTGTATCCTTGCCACAGCAATCTGGAGATTGTTCATTTCATTATCATCATCGGTAGCAGCAAGGTTGTCTGAACTAAATGAGCTCAGCAGCAAGGCCAGAAATAGGTTCAATACCTAAAGGATGAGAAAATACAGCTGTAGAGTAAATACACACATGTAAGAAGTGGTGGACTTAGCAGTGCCAGGTTAACAGTTTGACTTTAATGATTTTAAAGATCATTTCCAGTTTAAATGATTCTGTGATTCTAAAAGAATAGTAGAGCAGGTTACTGTTTGTAAACAACTGTCTGGGGCTCTGCACATTTCTGCTGATGTTATATCAAGATTGCAAGGTCATGTAGATTACTAGGATAAGAACATTTTGAATTCTATTTTATAACAATTTAAATTATGTTAAAATGTATCACTAATGGAAAATAATTTTGACAGCTAATGAAATATAGTTTTTAAGCATATCAGAATTAACTGCAGGGATTAACAGCAAATGACACTTTAAAAGTGTAAACGATGCATTCCAGTTAGAATCCCGATTTCTAAGGATTTCTCACCAATTCAATATTTACTAACTGAACCTTTGGCATTTTAACTTGTTGGCTTGAATTAAAATTTTTCTATAAAGGTTTCTTCTATCATCTTGATATAGAAGCTTTCAAACATATTTTTAGGATGGAAATCCAATCACTCCGTATTTTGTTTTCTGTTTTCTATACCTAAACAGGCAAAAAAGTTCAGTACTTACATTCAAGAGATTCTATAAAAGAGCAGCTACATTACACTTTACTAAGCCAGAAGTACGAGGGCTGGAATCAGCTTTCATGGGTGTTAAGAAAGCTAGACTTTTTTTCTCTGAAGATGCAGCTGCCCAAAAGCTGATGCAGCATAAGCTTTATTATTTCAAGAGTAGTTAGGAAGACATTTGGATTTTTAAAGCACCTCTAAAATAGCTGCAGCACTCCAATGATAGGGTGTTTGATTTGACATTTTGGTATATTCCTTCACTCTTGAACCCATAGTGAGAGTACTCCAGTGTATGAAAATGAGTAAAGAGGGAGAAAACAGAATCATCTTATGCTTTTATCCAAAATCTAGCACATTCAGGTTTATTTTTTAATTATAAACACAATTATGACATTCTCATTGCCTAGTTGTAACTTATGCACAGTTTTGCATTGGAGTTAATGATAAAAAACATTCATCACGTACCACAAGGTTTCCAATCACCATGACCAGCATGAAAACAATAAGGCACATGGTTTGGCCTGCAACCTCCATGCAGTCCCACATTGTTTCTATCCATTCTCCACACAGCACTCGGAATACGATCAGGAAAGAGTGGAAAAAGTCGTGCATGTGCCAGCGTGGAAGTACACAGTCACTGGAGATCTTGCAGACACATTCCTTATAGCTTTTCCCAAACAGCTGCATCCCAACCACAGCAAAAATGAACACAATGATGGCCAGCACCAGGGTCAGATTCCCCAGAGCCCCCACCGAGTTGCCAATGATCTTAATCAGCATATTTAGTGTTGGCCAAGATTTTGCCAATTTGAAAACTCGCAACTGAAAAACAAAAACGCACAGGAATAAACAGTGTTAGCTATGAAACAGAAGCTAGGTTCAAGTGGTTCAGCAGAGTAATTTGTTCTTCAGTAGGAGCATGTTATTATTTTAATAGAAAGGAGGGAGAATGGAGTATTTGCCCAAACTCAGCCTTCAGCATTTCATCTTAGTGATGCACATAGAAAAAAAAAATCTAATTTGTGTTTGTACCACATTTGATTTTAATATTTTTAAATACAGATGATTTCTGAACAATTCTTAAAGACATTTTAGAAGTTTTTACTCTTTTCATCACCTTCACTACACCCTCTTTTCTGATTTGGTGTCAGTGCCACATAAGTTCTTCCAGGCTTACAGAACAATTTTTTTAAGCACCATTTTGATTCTGATATTGTGATGCTCATTCAAATCATAAACATTAACTTAAAATAATATTCAGTAACCAAACTGTGGTATATGAAGTTGGGTACCATTGCAACTGATCCCAATAAACTAAATCACAAGCTAAGTCACTACTTTCTGCTCTCTATATTAAGAATTAACCACTTTTTCAAGTAATGTGATGAGTAGTATAGATTTCTAAATCATGAATGTTGTGTCTCCAGTAAACATACCTATAAATTAGCTTCTGTATGATGCTATCTGCTATAAAAAAGACATTTCTATTAGAAGCCAAATATTTCAGTTCAAGCTTTATGCTTAAGTCTGACTTTACACAGATTGACTCTGTTATATGCAATGGACTTACTAAATGTTTATTCTCGGTGCCCATTAAAATAAATGTTGTGAAGAGAGGATCTGCTTAGGGGCTTTATGTGTAATAAACAGTAATGTTCACAATGAAAAGACTAAAAATGTTATGATTCTTTATGCTGGTGGAAATATGAATGTTTTCAGAGATATTCAGCTTGGATGAATCTTGATGAAATCAGTATAATGAAGATTTACAAAATTCTCAAACATGTAGTATTTATTCTTATGCTGGCAAAGGATATCAACAGGATAATTTTATACCAAAACATATCCAAGACATCAATTGACAAACACCTTAAACTGTTATGTTCCAAAAATAGTTTGCAAAATAGGTATATATGAAAAATAATGTGAGCCATATAAGTATATATCTCACTTCAATGTTGGCAATTGTTACAGAAATCAGCACTTTTTTTTCTTTTTTTTTTTTTTTTTTAAGACAATTGCATGCAGGTATTTAATTATCAAGGTATTTACCAATCTGAATGACCGAAGAACAGATAATCCTTCAACATTTGCAAGACCAAGCTCCATTAAACTAAGGCTAACGATAATACCATCAAAAATATTCCAGCCTTCTTGGAAATAATAATAAGGGTCCATGGCGATTATCTTTAGTACCATTTCAGCTGTGAATATCCCAGTGAATACCTGAAGCAAAATGTAATTAATTAGTTCAGTTGTTATGAGAAATTTATATACCTGGGGAAATATTTCTAATCAAGCTTGAGTTGTCATACCTGTTACTTTTACCTGTCACTATAAAAACCAGCTGACTACAATTTCCAAATGGCAT
Source organism: Psilopsiagon aurifrons (assembly GCA_025447955.1). Taxonomy (NCBI): domain Eukaryota; kingdom Metazoa; phylum Chordata; class Aves; order Psittaciformes; family Psittacidae; genus Psilopsiagon; species Psilopsiagon aurifrons. The sequence continues at coordinate 20,328 of JAOEHY010014939.1, forward strand.
TGAAGTACTTCTAAACACTGAAATCTGATCATTAAAAATAAATTACTAAATCAGGATAGCTAAAGGAAGGCAGAGATTTGATAAACTTGTAAAAAGCTATTCACCAGTCAGCAGCTCAGCTGTGGTTCATATTAGACTCATATTGCTGGACAATCCATCTAGAAGATGATGTGTTATGATCCAATGTTTTCAGTTCTGTTTCTAGAGAACAGTCCCAGGAAAGCAGAAGAAGACTTGACAGTAATTTTTTCCTTGAACACAGTCTAAGCAGAAGTGGTTTAGAAACTCTCTGAAGTTCGACTCTTGAAGGACAGACTCTCCAAGGTCTGTCTTTTAGGTCAGAGTTGAAAAGTATAAGTGGAATAGACAGGGGAAGTTGGAGTTTCTTGCACAGCTTTTTGTAAGGATATTGAGATTTCACACACAGCTACTCTTCTGTGTGACAGCTATTTTCTTTTGGGAAAAAGAGCTTCAAGGTGATAACGTCTGAAATATCTCAAAGTTCCAAATAATGAAATTATCTATGCTCCTTAGAATTTTAACGTCTAGAATTTAACCCACTTAAATTTCTTGCAATGAGCATTGACCAGTGCTTTTTGCAGTATAAAAAGAAGTCTTGGAGCATAATGCAAAACCACTAAAAACACGTCAGTATTCTGCACCATACTCAAAGGATATCCTAGATGATCCAAAAGCCTACTAAAGTGCACCAACATACTCTGTCTTTGCTTTGTGAAAGTTCTTTGCCCAGCTTGTCCTCAATCTTCCTACAGTGAGTTTTATGCAAGCAAAGCTGACTTTTCACAACGCTATATAACTACACCCATGACTTCCTTTTAATTTAAGATTAGGAGGTGGATATAATGTTGTGGAAACATTCACCATTGTCAAAGTGTAAAAGTTTAGACTTTTGAGAAAACAGAAGTACAGCTGGAAACACTTCACTATTAAATTGAGATATGAGAGATGTTACCATATATTCAGAAGTGTGTAACAGATATTGCTATGTGCGGTAAAGTGAATGCGACAAAGAAGATTATTCTTGACAAAACTGTCATATTTTACAAAAGAAAAAATGGGGAAAAGGCAACGAAAGCCATTTTAATTTAAAATAATTCCTTCACAAAATAACTCGTTCCATCCATAAATTACTTTTTCCTGAGCATAACTGCAACCACAAATATACATTTTAACAGAAGTAAACTCAAGTTTTCTTATAAATACTTTGGACTTTTGAATACTGAATGGCTTTTAGTATTATGAAAATGAATCATTGTGTTTTAGAACTATTTCTTCTCATTAAAATGCTACAGAAAAGGCAGCCATATTTGTCATATTTAGTTTATCCTCAAACAGACTCTGATGTCACAAGCAAAGAGTAAATTAACATATTTTGAATGGAAATCACGAAATCAAGGTTAGTAGATTAGTACAGTGAGGAACAGAGAATTTAAATGAAACCAGCAGGAATAGCATTCACTGCATGTATGCAATAGTCATAATTAAAGATACTGGTTTGTTACAAAGGTAATTAAAAATATGACTGCTGCTAGCTTAGAGTAGAAGAAATAAACATGAGATGGGAAAAGGGAGACGAGATTGGAAGTGTAAATGTTTGGTGAGAAATACTTCTAAAAATATGGCACAGCCATATTTTAAAATACAATATTCTGTAACCTGTGATGAATATAAGGATATCCCAGTAATTAAATCTTTGTGCAGGAGAAAGAAAACCCTAATGCACACAAGAACACGTAGGTAGTTCTACTTTTTTAAAAAGTCAGAAGGATATTATGCCAGTAGATATAAGGAAAGTGTTTAGACTTTAGAGCATACTCCAACCAAGAAATCTATTGCACTATTTAAACATTAGCAGTTTTAAAAAAACTAATCTTTTTGAGTGATTAGTTCAGAATACTTGGTTGGTTTTGATTTTCAAGACTGCATGCTGTGTTAGTCAATCCAGACCTCTCATGTGTAAATTGGTACTTAATGTGTGCTGGCAAAAGATTAAAAATGTATGAGTCTTCTTCTGAAACAGTTGCAAGGTTCTGTCTTCTGCTTCCTGAGCATTAGAAGCAAATGGAGAGAAACAGAGAAGGATATTTGAGTGTTATGCTGCACTTAGGTTTCTGCTCAGAAACAGAATTATATGTAAGCCTAAATCTCGGAATCATCTTAAAATCAGGAAAGGCATAACTAATAAAGTTACAGATACAAGAGGCTTTTTGATAGAGAATAAATAATAATCTTCCAGTTTATTAAGTACTTTTTAGTTACCTAAAAAGGCAAGGACCATGGTAACAAGAAATGTACTTTTCTTTCTTGGAAAAAGTAGTGTAACTGAAAATATATCAAAGAGAAATTCTGCCATCCGAATATTTCATTACATCCTTACAGAAGAAGAATATTTTCTGTGATGAAATATCAGTACTTTGGTAGAAATTAGATAATCTGCCATAACATTTTAAAGAAAAAGCCCAAGGTAGACCTCAAGAAATCTGACAAGCCAGTGAAGACTGCACTTCTAGACAGGTTCAGCTGTACCATTATAGTAAGTACAAAATAGATTGATGAAATGTAAAGGCTCCAGCAAAAATGACTTTATCTATGAAAATCATACATACAGTTTCTAAACTGATTATACAAAAACTATTGCAATGCATTTATGCAATTTTTTCTTTTAGGAAAGGTATTTTTAACAAGTAGTGCATAACAAACCACTTACCAGGTTCCCCACAGAAAGGACGCTGCTAAACTGTTCTGTCATTGGGTAATGTTCCATGGCCATAAACAATGTGTTTAAAACAATGCAAATAGTTATAGCAAGATCAACAAATGGATCCATCACAACTAAATTGACGAGATGTTTCACTTTTAACCATGGATTCCAGCAATCCCAGATCAAGAAAGTGTTTGCAAATCTGTACCAGCATGGTGGGCATTTCTGTCTGGATTCTTCAAGCTCTGAATAAAAAGAAAAAATAGAAAAACATTAACAAATAATGAATATCCCAATTGCACCCTCCGAAATTTCTTGTTTTAAATATGCACAAAGGTTAAATTATTCAAAGAAACAGCTCACATTAACATATGATTTCCTTCACCTATGTTTAGACATCTTAAAGCCGAGTATCTAATTTATTTAAGCTTCTCTGCAATCAGTGGACAGTGAAATTATCTCTAAAGAGTGAACCACCTCAGATATCTATGTAAAGAGGATATGTGTTTGTCTCTTTCCCATGTAAGTAGGGAAAGTCTAGATATTTAGTTTAGGTCAGTTGCCTTGATTACAGCAGATGTCTTTTGGATATTAAAAGTTAACATGACTCCATTGTCAGTTGTATAACCTTCATAAAATATGAAATTTTTGGGTTAAATATGTAACATGCATACATATTTTGATTTGAGCTACTAAAAGCATTATATTTGCTACTACAATGATCCGCTACAGTTTCATAACAGATAAATAATTCCGTGTGCCATCACTGACTATTTGAATCAATATTTTTAATGCACAGAATGCCTTTTTTCTTATTTTAAAAATTATCACTTGACTTGTACAGATGTGGTCTGTCCATTGAGAAACAGAACAATGTTAATATTAACAGAACAACTCTGCCCTCAATTAGAATCTTTACAAACTGTTTTCTTCCATTTCACTGTCAATACTGTCAGGGTTACAGAGGAAAAGTAACTTCTACTGAGTTAATAATAGAAAGGATGGATCTCTAATATGACGGGATGTTTGAGGGCAGCTCAGGAAGAAGATTGATATTTGCTTAAGTGAGAAATACTTAAACTATAAAATACATCAGAAATGGACACAACTGTTTCGATAAAATTTCTGCATAGTGTCATCAACCCAAATCTGAAATTTGTCACTTCTCAGACATTGCTTAGAGCACAGGGAAGACTCCATCATCATGACACTTCCAGATGATTTTGCTAAAATGACAAACATAGAATCATAGAATAGTTAGGGTGAGAAAAGACCTTAAGATAATGTATTTCCAAACCCACTGACATGGGTAAAGAGACCTCACACTAGACCATGTCGCCCATGGCCCTGTTCAACCTGGCCTTGAAAACACGCTGAATTAGAGTATTTGCTAATAAGGACCTAGTGTTAAGTTCTACACTTTGAGGACCAGTGGATAATATTGTCCTGTATGGGTGGAATTACAGGAAGTGACATGGACAGTAGGATTGAGTGTGCCCTCAGCAAGTTTGCTGATGACACCAAACTGTAGGTATATTTCAATCCTGGCTTAAATTAATCTTAAGAACTCTGTAAATTTTATTGGAAATTTCTTGTCCTTTTACAATATGTGTTGTAGGACATCCTCAGGGTTTGTGTGACTGCAGCAGCTGTCACACTGTGCCAGTATCCAGTAGATAGATCCTTTAAGTATATAAAAGTACTTTAATGGCATACGTTTGAAGCGTGAGTGTACTCAGTTTCCATTAAGTAAGCAAAACAATTCTTACAATGCAAGCTTTTTTGTACATTAAATATTTTTTTTTTTATCTTTGACATACTTACCAATGAAAGCTAAAGCAATACTTGAGGAAGCCAGTTCATGCGCATTGCCATGGGCTGATTATAGTTCACTGTTTTCTTTAAAGTGATCTTTTTCATTCCAATTTCCTATTGTCTATCCTCAGGTATTAATTCTAAGGAAAATATCTGTTCTAGGACATCACTGCCTTTATCATAGCAATTTCTCTATATCTTAATTGATTTTTTCGGTTGATACAGGAAGAAAATACCTGTATTCTCTGTTTGGGGATCTGTCAATCCCCTAGCTATAATTATTTTGGGTCTGTTAGTCCACTCAATAGAGTAATAATTTGGAACGTGCCACAAAAAGATAAATGACTAAGCATTCAGAGTGTGTAAATGGCCTTAGAAATGCTCAAAAGCCTTCTATATCTGATGTACTGTGATTTCACTTGTCCAGTTGTACATTTAAAAAGGAAATTATGTAAATAATTGCTCTGTACATATGGTTAGCTGAAATTACTGAATTGCCTGTCAGACAAAATGCATCAAATACCTTCCATTGTATTTGTAAGTATGCTGGCTATACTCATTGCTCTTTGTCTTGCGGCAGAATCTTCTAGCATTTCCATGGAAATTTGATAAGAACTCAGTCTTCTTTTTCTTATCTCTGTTTCTGTAGCAGTGCCCTGTAAATGAAATACTGAGGAATTAAACCATCCTTTTCAACAAAAATTGACAATATTTACTGTAAAAGTACTGTAGTGATAATAAAAATTTAGTTTTGCAGCACATCATACTTTCTTACATACTGCATTTTTCTGTCCATGTAGGAATTTGTTCTTTCTTTAGGAACACAACGGGAATTTTGTGCAGTTCTGCAAATAATCAACTGAGGGGTAACATACCAAGGCAACGTCAGACCAAAGGTGATTCTTATTTAAATCATAGAATGGTTTGTGTTGGAAGGGATCTTAAAGGTCATCTAGTTCCAACACTCCTGTCATGGGCACGGACACATTCCACTAGACCAGGTTGCACGAGTGAAAATTTTGCTAGGTTTCTTTTTGCTAATTATGATTATTCTTTTAAGAAAAAATTATCAAAATTGGAACCTGTCACCTTAATTTCCAGCAGCTAGACATATTAAATAAAGTGCAAGCACAGAAAGAAGTGAACCATCATTTAAGAAAATAATTTTCCTGAAACATGAATATAATTCTAGGAATTCATTATCTCTTTAATACTATGCACTGCTTTCCTACCCTGATAAGTGTGCTTGGATATTTTTTTTTTTTTTTTTTAGGGAAAAAAAAAGAAAACCACATCTTATTTAATAATTCTTCTGCCTAATTCTCACTACTCCAGTGTTCATACAGAATTTGGTCTTGCAATAGATCTGCAAGTCCTTTCTGTTTTGTATGGCTTCTAATTATCTTTTCAAAGCAATAATGCTTGATTCTGATTTCGATGTGTCTAATGTGTCACTACTTTGTGGCATGTAGCTGTCTTTGTTTTGGTTTTCTTCTGGAGTGTGGCCTAAGGATCTAAACACAGGAGCAGGATTAAAAAGTTCCTAAATCTTGGTGCCTGCTCTACCACCCAGTCTGTGATTCATGGAAACCACTCGCTCTTTTTCTCATTACTCTGTTCCTACCCAGAAAAAGAACAAAAAAGCCTGCAGAACTCATAAGGGGTTTCAAGGTTACTTTAATATGAAGATGAAAAACCATTTTCAAGCATTCACTAGTGCTATTTCTTTAGTGAAGACTCTTGAGTTAAATGGTTAATTTCAAGTGAAAGTATTTCTGAAGTAGAAATAGATGCACATAACTTCTGCGGTAACCTGACTGAATTTCTGGTATGAAGGTCTGTATCAAGATAGCGGAGAAACAAAAAAGTAAAAAGAAATGTGTAACAGAAGTAGTGAAATCTCAATACTTATTTATGATGAAAATATTTTTCAGGGTAATTACAGTGGCATTATAGCTACCAAAATGCCATAGTGAATCCACACTAAAATGCTATCAATGAAAAAGTTTGCTTTATTGAAAGCTTTAAAAACAGCTTATAGAAATCTGAAACTGGGACTGAAATGTAAAGTAATTGCAAAGATACATAGAAATTATTTGTATTTTTCTCATGAAATGAGAAAAATTTCTTCAAGATAAATTCAGTAAGGGGTATTTCTATGAATTGTCATGGGAGTAGTAACTGTATTCTGCTTATTTTTGTGGGTGTTTCCTTCTGCATATTTCCATGTTATATCCTTAGTAATATATCAAATGTGTGCCTGTTGATGAGGTGAAACTATATAGAAATTGTCAAATTCAGTTTATGGGTTATTTTTATTTCTATGTACAGATCTCTTGCCAAAGGCAGGGAGAGTATGATATTTTACTGAAGCTCAGACATAGCAGGTTGAGAACTTTTTTTCTTTACACTCTATTGTTTAGAAACCATTGCAAGTTATTTCTCACAGCTGTAAGAAATGATAAGGCATGCAGAGGTGTGCAGTAAGAGAAAAAAACATCCCTGTACAAAACTGTAATTATTACTGATTTACTTCTAATTACCTCTGGTACAAGCTGACCAGCAGGTGAAGTTAAAGGTGAAGGTCCTCCAACTAAGGAAACTACTCCATTGCAATCCACAGTGCTGTGCATCTTCCCATTTACTGGAAGGGCTGGTACCATTCTAGATGAGACACTGGCTTGACTAATGTTACTGTTGCGTCGTTCTCCATGTCGATTTGGAACAAAGAGTGAATCTCTTCTGCTCTCATTGTCTTCAAGAGTGCTGTGCTCATCATCAGCAAAGTCATTTTCCGATCCTACATCCTTTGCATGACCTCTGAAACTGAAAATGCTTGTTTTGCTGTTGCGCCTTGGAGAAAACAGTGAGCCTCGAATGCTTAGCAAAGACTGTAAAAGATTAAAAACAAAACAGCGTCAGAACGGAAGTTCTAATTTTGTGACTTTTCAAAGAAAGTTACAGTGCTGCAGGAAAAATAGTGGCTTTTTTCTTCAATAGTATTAGTGTGGCCATTAGGGCAATGTGCTTATTAGGGGACGTAAAGTGGAGGTGAAAAATTCTTTTTAAGGACTGAGAAAAAGTTGTGCAGGAGACATAAATAAGGTTGGACAGATTTGAGCAAAGGCAGCAGGCTGAATTGATATGGACCCATGACTCTGCTAGAGACAGTTCTCAACTTCCCTTTCAAGGCTTTGCAGGTATTTGTCTTTTATTCCTGCTATTATAGGACAGAACCAAAAATCTTTACTTTTCTTCCCTTCCTCATTGCGTGGATTCCCCTGGGTAACAACTGATAATGCTCATGGATCATTGCTTTCTAGTTTATTTGCTAGAGGCTGAGGTGTTCTTATGTTTGGTATTAAATTCAGTTTAAGTTCATGCAAAGAGTTTGTCTCCCCTCTTCACAATAGGCTCAACAGCATGGGAACAACATATTCAGTACTCTAAAACTAGAAAAAAGAGGCAACAGCTTGGGGAAGCTCTGGGTGTAGAGTGTGAACATGACTAGTAGTACCCTTGGGTATAGCACTCTGGGGCCTGTGCCCACTGGCACACCTACCAGAAGGGACCACTTAGCCATCAGGCAGCTCAATGCAAGCATTCACGAGGGACACAGTTACATAAAGATCCTCTTACAAATGAGAAAAATAAATCAGTGGTTGTTGGTAATTCATCTTTTAATTACAGTAGAAGCTAGTTAATGGAATGTTCTTCTCCCTTGCTACACATTTTATTAACAGCACTCATGAATAAATAAAATGAATACTAATTGTGGAAAAGAGAAACCTTGCACTAAGCTTTTTCAATTCTGCATTTGTAGAAATGTTTGCATCATAGTACATCAAAAACCTGGTTTCAGATGATTCTCAATTTTTCACTAGTTTTGCAGGTGGAAAGTGCTTGTATGTAATAGCAGTGGGGTTTTTTTTTCCCAGGATAACTAAAGTGAAAGCAAAAACTGCGTTATAATATATAAGCCTATATTACTGTGAAAACCAATCACTGAATATATATATATATGAATTCATATGTATCTTGGGATGTACATACTCAGATTTATACGTACGCACACATAATGTGTGTGCTGAACTGGTAATTCTTCCTGTTATAAAGGCTAGCGAGTGTTCACTATTATGAGATGTATTTTTTCTGCTTTTACAGCTACCCCAAATTTTAATAATTTGGGATGAAATTTTGTATGCTGGCTGTCAACCTCAGGCTGAGTTACTTGAAGAATATCGGCCAAATGGTTTTGCTAGCCCATTTATGTAAACTTGGCTGGAGAAAAAGTGCTGTTTTGCTTATGCTGAAAGATAATTTTATCCAAAAAGAAGCTATAGTTGCTAAAGAGCATGACACTGAATTCTGACAAAGTGGTAAACTAATTACTGCACCCTTTGTACATTTCTTTGTAAATGTATTTGGTCAACCTACAGTCCTTTGAAAAATCACATGCTCTCTAGCTTTCATCTGACTACCTTTGCTTTTTTAGAGAATGTTTCCATGGCTGCTACATATGTTTGTAGCCCAATCTTTCAAATATGCATTATCATGCTCTGAGCACCGCTAAATGGATTAGGCCCCTCAGGGATCTGGGAGGATTACTGCTCTGAAAGTCCCTACTGGATTGAGATAAAACAGATAAGCCAGAATGGCTGCAATTCCAACACATACAGAGGCAGAAATACATGTGTCCACATGCTTCTGGAATGTAATGTCTGAAAGGGAAGCTTGGTTTTTGCAGGCTGCATCATTCATTTGCACATGGAATATTGTGTCAAAGGACAAAACCTCTACGGGGACAAAGTGGGGAGATTATCTCCACTTACCATTCTAACACACTGTTCCACAGTCTGCCACCCTGTTTCACTAGGGAGCTCACTGCACTGTTGTGGTGGTGCATCCCCCCCACCCCCTCCCCTGGATCTCTCTGTTTCCCCAAGAATTCCTATTAGGCCATAGCTTTTGCACAGGTACAAGGAGTTGGACAGCTGGGTGCTCCCTGGCCATAGCATGAATAATAATTGCTTAGCAAAAGTGGGAAGCGGCATACAGCTATCAGGAAGATTGGATACTCCCTCATTGCATCAGGAGTTCTTTTGGGATGATAAATCATGCCCTGACAACCTGGAACAACCAACACAGAACTGAGGCCAGGATGAAAATTTACAAATGAATAAAGCCAATCACCTTATGACCCTATAAATAATGGTCCCAAGAGGACTCTCCTGAACTGCTGTGGGCTGTGACTGGTATCTCCTTCTCCATGGGATGCTCTTCAGAGCCTGTAAACTCTCAAGTTCATGAAATAGTGGGATCATCTGCCTGGGCTGTTGCTTCTGCTCACTAACACTCAACCCTTTACCCATCTAGGAGCTCTGAGAAAGCTGACATGGTATGGACAAGTATATAGATATCTAAGCGAGGCAGGACTGTACAGTCTAAGATGAGATCTTTGGCTGGAGCTGCTTGGTATCAGCCTGACTCAAAGGCCATTCCAATTTATGAAAGATTTTTTGGAGCAGTGCTGGCCCAAAACTGATAGTACATTTTATTAGATTGGAGATACACCTTTACAGTATTACTCAAAGGAGTTGCGATAGGTTTAATAATTTTTCTTACATTTTATGTTTTTCTTATCCAGAGAACCTTCTTCTTAATTATAATAAACATCACTATCTTAGAAATGCAAATGTATCCTTTACAGACATCATCCTTTATACTTAACTAATTACTGAGGCTTTGTCTAAATGTAAGCTTTCCTCATGCCAGTGCATGTATTTCTGTGTGAATTATTTCTGCCACTGAATCTCGTGTTTTTTATGAGTCTGTAAACTAACACATTTGAGATGAACATTAAATAGGATAAGCGTTGGTCATTAAACATGGGTAGTATTAGTAGGTACATGTCATCTATTGGCTGAGAACAATGATCATGATGAAGAATGCTTCTGAGTGACTTTTCTGCAATTACCATAACTGTGTGTCGACTTGAAATGTGCAAGTTATCCTCAAGTAATGGAAGAAATCCTTTGATTTAAGGGAACTTTGAAGTTTGGATTAAATGATTTCCAGAGGTCTTTCCTAAACTATTTTTTTCTGTCATTGCAATGATTCTCCATCTTGTATAATGAATTTCTAATGAAAAAGAACACTATAACTAAATTCTTATAAGCCCAAATGATCTCTATGTAGTGTGACTTTATTGTGGAGTACTGGAGCTATTTTTCTCATTATCTGCCATTTAAAGAAGCTAATTAAGGAAAACAATGGCAACTAATGGCAGTGTGGAATTTCCTATACAGCATTTTCTCATTATGTGGTCTGCTAAAACCCCCCTCATATTTGCATAGTTTTGAAATGAATGCAGTACAGAGAACTTAGCATTGATTAATGCAAATATATGAGTATTAATCAGTCTTTGATTTTTCTTCCAACCCACTATATACATCTTTAGAAGTACATTTTCAGAAATCTTTTAATTAAATTTACAATACCCATGGTATGTTCTTTTTATGGCTTTGCTGATACAGTGGGTCAAACTGTATCAAACTCTTAACACTGTTAACAGTACTATCACTGTTCTTTTCCTTCACTCACCTTTTACGTAACTTCCAGTGTGTAAAGCTGTTGTAATGTCAGTCAAAACCAAATTAGAGTAGTCATACATGATTCAATAAAAAGAGTCCTGTACCTGGTGAGGAGATGTGAACCTTTTTTCATATGACAGTTGATTTCCTTCTGTGGAGAAGCGGAAACTTTTCCTTCTGATACTGTCTTCTGACTCGGACTTGGGGAACTTGTCGATATGTCCTTTGTTGTCTGCTTCAGACATTTCTTTCTGTCTTCTTTTCTTCCTTCTGTTTCTTCTTTCTTTAGCACTCTTTGAGCTCAACTTTGATGCTTCTGAAGAGCTTTCCAAGAGTTCTCCTAATCCCCCTACACCACTGAAATCTCTTGATGCAACTGATGCTGCTGCTACTGCTGCTGTTGCCTGTGAGGTTACAAAGAAAGCTGTTCCTAGTAGGCCAAAAATGAACAGTTTTACGGCCTTTACTATTTTTATTATCACTGTGGTAATACTGCTGGTTGACACCCCTGAGTATGCAAATATACACAAATAAATTGAACTTTAGGCAAACTGAGTTGTATATCTTCTCATTGTTTAGTAGCATGAGCCACTTGAAACATCAACTTCATCGTAACAACGATATCACTGTTCTTTACAGACCTGCTGCGCAAGACACTGGTCTAAAATTCTGTAATTCATTGCACAACTTATACATGTTCTTATTCATAAAATTATTATCCTTGCCTTAAAACAAAGCTGTTCAGAAAGTAAATTTCTCTCCTTACCTGAGCTTCTTCTTGTTGCTTCTTCAGTTGTTCTAGCATCTGTTGAAACTCTGCTTCTTTCTGCTCTGCTTCTTCCATGGTTGCTTGATTCTGTTCTTCATAGGCCATAGCAACCACAGCCAGGATTAAGTTGATCAGATAGAAAGAGCCCAGAAAAATCACCAGAACAAAAAATATCATGTATGTTTTCCCAGCAGCACGCAGTGTCTAGGGAATAGAAAAAAACCCTAAATATTATTTTGCCACTTAGTTAGTACAACAGCATTATGCTTTCAACTCCTGAACAAATAAGCCTATTTATATAATTTACCGTGTTATCTACAGTTTCCTTTTGTCACAAAAATTTCTTACCAGCTGATACAGGTTTTCCCAGAAGTCCTGAGTCATTAGACGAAAGAGTGACAGAAAAGCCCAACTGAAGGTGTCAAAACTTGTGTAGCCATAGTTAGGGTTTCTGCCAGCTTTCACACAGATATATCCCTCTGGACACTGCCTATGTGAAAACCAAACAGGAGGTTCTTACTCATAACTTTAATTTCCTCTGCAGCAGATTTGTTATCTTCTGGAAATATATGCATTATTTTTTCTACATGAAAGCCATGAATTACAGTTAAATTCATTCAGAAAAAAAGTCCTAAGAAACGAACCAATAAGATTGTAAATGAAAGATATCCTTTCCATCCGTTCACTGGTTGAAATGACCTAAATATCTAAATTCTCCTCAGCCGCATATTGCAAATAGATTACTTATTCCAAATGAATTTCCTGGCAGAAATAATTGCTAAAATGCTGCTAAGGTTACAGACAGATTAAACAATGTTATTAGCCAAATCCAATTGTACTGTTAAGGATCTCCCACATAATGCTGAGATTATTTTTTTTTTTTTAATAAGCTTCTTCACTGTTGCCAGTTAGGTGTTGGAGTTAGCTAACAATTCCACGCTCATAATTGGGCACATATGTATGGCAAAATTTGCCGGTAACGAAGAAGAGGTAGGCTTATAAAAAAAAAATCTACCTGGAACTATGAAGCCACTACTTTGCTTTCTTAATATTTTGTGTATTCTCTTTCTTGGTTCTGACCTTTGCTTTCATCTTACTATCTTCAATCAGTACATTTCCAAAATAGATTTTACAAGAGTTCATATTTCGTCATTAACACCACATCACTTTCCAATTGAGCAGGAAGAAAGGCTGTTAATGAGTATTTGGTTTAGCCAGACAGTAAAATATTTTGACTTAAGTAAGAAATCATTGTTTAGCAGCAAAACTGTAAGTTCTGCAACACTACTAAATATGGAGTTGAAACTGTGATGAGTAGGTTTCATGTTATTGCTTTTTGTACAGAACATGAGAGGATTTTTGAAAGGGTCTTACCCTGCATCAGAGCTATTACCACAAAGTAGGGCATCTCTTTGTCCTTCCAAAACGTAAAAGTGAGCTGTGTAGAAAGCATTAGAAATAAATGTGAATAAATCAAATTGACCTGAAAGTACTACAGAGTAAAATAAAAATAAATTGTAATAAAATCGAAGTGGACAGCTGCTGGTCACCTCATAGTTTGTTTAGGAACTCTTCTGCTTATTGTATTTTCTATTGGAAGTATTTGATCTCAGTGACTGTAAGTGATTTTACATAAGGCAGAAATATAAACTGTTCAATGTTCTTTGTTTGATCACAAATAGTTGCATACTATAGCCACAAATATATGAAGAATTGTTATATCAGAAATTCTTACTTTCATCCTCAATGTAATCCTTCCAGTTAAATGTGCTCACTGTCATATTAATAAGTGTACCATTTTCATCTATTGTGCTGTTGAAGTAGGAAATAACATTTATTTCAAAAGTAGAATTGTCTGGAGGCCACTGCAGGCATTTATTCCTCAAGTTGCCCATGAACAGCTGCAGCCCTATTAGTGCAAATACACTCAGACAAAATACAGTCAGGATCATAACATCTGAGAGCTTCTTCACAGACTGAATTAGGGCTCCTACAATAGTCTTTAGGCCTGCAAAGAGAAAAGATCCATAGATTTGTCAAAGAGTATCTTTGCCCTTGTCATGTAATTAGGATGTCATGCAGACACTTAAAAAGAAATTACTTTTTATTTTTCAAAAAGTAAAGCTTCGTAAACAGCCTCAGAGCTTGTGAAGATGAATGAAATAAAAAGATTCTTTTTTATGAATATGCAATGTACATATATTCCACTAAATTGGATATATAATGTCATTCTCAAGCAGGAAATTTTATCAATAATGCTTTCCTATTATAGATTTTTTTTTCTCTGCATTTAATATTCTGCCAATAATTCAGTTTCCAGTTAATATTAACTATGACTTCACAACAGTATGAAGATAGTATGAGATAGAAAGTCAAGGAATTTTGGGGAAAAGAAAATCACTTGCATTTGATAAATTTTCCTGTGCAATATGTATCTCCTTTTTGGCAGCCGCTTTTGTTGTTACTTGGTTGTCTTTAACATTAATTCTAAGTGGTAAAATAAAGGAAAACATTCAAAATCAAGAAAGCCATAGCGCTAAAGCTTTTTAAATGTATAGCAATTTCTTGTGATAAAATGCAGTAACCAAAGCAAAATAACCCATAGGCCTCATGTTTTATGTTTCATGCAAGAATCTGTTAAACTCAAAGGCTGATTTTGCAAAACAAAGGAAGCTAATGCTGAAAAGGCAAAGCATCATAATCCAGGCTGATGATCCATGCCTTTTTCTTTTTCCCTTTGGCAGCATGAGCAGCGAACAGCAAGACTTATGCTCAAAAGAAGTGAATTCAACTTCAATGGAACGAAAGTCAGCCTCAGTGTTTAACCTTGCTCTCACCTGGAATGACTGATATTGTTTTCAAAGCTCGGAGAACTCTGAATGTTCTCAACGCTGAGACATTGCCCAGGTCCACAAACTCTGTCACATATCTGTAGTAGGGGAGTTCACACACAAACACAATGACAGCACACAAATAACAGTTGGAGATATGAGGGGCCTAACACCTTACACAACTACTTCTTACCTGGAATTACAGAAATAGTTTTCAAAGCTCTCAATACTCTGAAAGTTCGAAGAGCTGAAACATTGCCTAGGTTTACAAATTCTGTTACATACCTGTAGGATTAAATCACAGTTATTCAGAATTGAGGCAGAGCTTATACTAATGATGTGGGTCTTCAAAACCTCTGTGGCAATATTAGCACTCATACTTCAAAATTTGCCTGTCTCTTCAGTACACCTCACTTTTAGAATTATAAATTTTCATCATTCTGCTTAAATTTCATTGAAGTGAAACTCACTGATTTGTATTGGAACAGCTAATTAAACTAATTAGCTTGTCATAGGATGGCAATATGAAGTCAAAGGGATGACTTCCATTCTTGTGAGCAGAAAAATGTAGGACATGAAATTAGTGTCCCTCAGCAGTAATTACATTAGTGGTTAACATCCCATACTAGCTCCTGCTGTACATTACTTTATGAGTACTAAAATGTCAGACACGGTGTCTAAACTTCACAGGTTTCAGAAAATAAATACTTTTAAATAAATATATCTATTAATATAGTATTTGCCACTAATTTCATGCCCTAAAAGCTTAGAAAATTCTTGAGCCACTTACGCCATTAAAATGACACTGAAGTCAAGCCAGTTCCATGGGTCTCGCAGAAAAGTAAAACCTTCTAAGCAGAAGCCCCTCGCAAGAATTTTGATAAGTGATTCAAAAGTATAAATTCCAGTGAAAGTGTACCTGAAAAGCATCAGAGCAGGAACAATGGAGTTTTGCATATTTATGTTTATAGACAGTGCCATTCACTATCAAATATGTCTTGCAAAAAAAGAAAAGCATTTAGAAGTAAAAGGAGAAAATCATTAACTTTACTTGACCCAAACACTTAAGAATGTAATTGTAGATGAAATTTGAACCTGATACATATATATTGTTGATTTTCTAAAACATTGATTTAATCTCACTTTTTACACAGGGCTACCTTTTGGATTTTATTCAAAAATAAGGTGTCAAATATTACAAAGAACTACAACAAAATAATATTTTTCAGGTCAAAATCAGTTGTAGATAATAACTACGCTCATTTTTGTAATACAGGTTTATTTCATAAATATTCATTAAATATATCAAAGCATGCCCAGACTGTTATTCTTGAAGATGTGGATTGTGATTACCAATTCACCTGGTGTGGAAACTGCCATTCATTTAAAAACATAGAATAGCCAGTTATAAACAGTGTAATGAAGGGACTTCCTGAGACCCATGTGGGTCCGTGAGGACCTCTACAATAAAAGAAATCTACCTACACATGCTACTGGTCTCCTTTCAGGCTCTCAGCCATAATCACAGTTGAGCATACTGGGAAGTGGCAAATATTACTGCAGTTTCTAAATATAGTATTCAAAGTAAGATTTCTTAATGCAGTGAAATAAATAAATATAATTCAGTAATGGCTTTTGGAGAACAAGAGGGAATAAAGTGGTTAGACCCAGGGTTTTCATGAGTAGTACTATTTCAAAGAAAAATATAATCTTCAGAGGAAAATGCATATCTGTTTGAGAACATGTATAACAATGAACAAGAAAAAGAAACAGAGATACTTTATGATTTCCTCACTTCTATCAGCTCTTTGTTACTCCTTCATAGGTAAGGCTCTTTCCTCAGCAGTTTGAGTTTCTTATGATTTGGGTGTTACATGTGTTTGCTGTATCTGGTGCTTCTAAGTACACACCAGTGAGCCACAATAGATCATAGAATGTTTTGGGTTGGAAGGGACCTTAACAATCATCTAGTTCAAACACTCCTGTCCCAAGGCAGGGACACCTTCCATTAGACCAGGTTACACAAAGCCCCATCCAACCCGCACCTGAACACTTACAGGAATGGGTCATCCACTGTGCTAAGATCGTGGATACTCAAGCAATGTATGGTTGGCCTCACCAATAGCACGCAACAATTTTACACAGACATTTGTAATTCTGGAGCTCCTTTTCCAGTTTACGGCTCAGAATACCCAAGGATGAGAACTTGTGTTCATACTTCACAGTAGAACTGAAGTTATTCCTCAGACATAGTTTTAAAGAACAAGGTATTACTCTTAAACCATTTAAATTATTCAGGGGAAACCAGGAAGATATTGATATCTTGGAATCTGACTCTTCATAACTCTGGAAGGCTATTCTGGCATGTAACTTTCCATAAATGCTTCTGAATCACACAAAAAAAAAGGGGGGAAAAAAAGAATAAAAATGTGTGACTTACTCTACATTCTTTGTCCAGTCTGGAGGGTTACTCATGGTCATAAATACACAGTTGGTCAAAATAGTGCACATGATAAGCATGCTGAATAATGTAGGTTATAGTCAAGGCATGTAAGTCACATAAGTCTGACAGTTTTATAACACTGAAATAATAACAATATTAAGTGTATAAAAATATGTACAAATAATGAGACATTCTAAGTAAAATCTGAAATTAAAGCTTTGCATATGATTTTATCTATTTTAAATGGTAAGCCATCTGGCATGTTATGATTCAATTGCAGTAAAACAATGCATTACTTTTATAATTCTGGCAGGTTTAGGACTTAAACAAAATTTAAACACATCCTTAAGTCAGTAAAAATATGAAATGAGTACCCAAGCATAATACTCACTGAAGCCAGCAGGATAATTTTAAAAGGTCTTTAGGCAGAGGCTGATTGTTTATGCCCGAGTTGTTCTTTGGACATGACTGAAATTTATTTGAAAATATACTCCTTCATTCTGACTTGGATCTTTTATAGGACACCTACCCTAGTGCTGAAAACACAATGCTGAAAAAGTATGCCTGAAAAGCAGCTTTTTACTCATGCTCTTTTTTCTTTGCTAAGTGTTTCTAGTTCATGACAATTGCTACTGGTCTTGGTAAAAGTGTGACCTTAGATATGTAAAAGTGCAATGTTTTGTTACTAATTTGGACTTTGCTGCAGGGCTTAGTATGGGATCAGGTCTCCTTTTGTATATAAAGCCTGATATTTAAACTCTGACAGCTTAAGAGGTTCAGTAGAGAATTCTCTCAGTGGGAATGAGGATCATAATGCAATTCACCTGTGATATTTCTGCTTTTAAAGTATGATCAGCACAGTATACCCATACATAATAAGCTTATCAATATGAAAAGTATTATTTCAGCAATTTAATAGTTTTAAATGGCAACCCTTAAATCAACATAGATTATAAAAGGATATGAATGTACCAAAATCTTGATGGCAATTTTTCTGATGGGATTAAAAGGAGTTAAAATGTACAAGGCAGACGTGGCACTGAATCGGAAAATTGCCTTCCCCTTATTCAATACTATGAAAGTCTGTAAAAAAGAAATACAAAATTAAAATGCAGTGTTGACTACATAAATGCCCTTACCTCCTTCTAAAGTATTCCATTTTCCATGCAGGAGATTCTAGTTCCATTCTACTGTCTACCTGTGGTAGGAAAATAACTGATTTCTCTTAATACAGTGTATTAAGCCTTCCACAGCCAATTCTCCAATTTGATGAATTCTCCAGCATGTGGACTGAACTCTGATGTTATTAAAATTGGTGTTAGTTATCAACATTAATGTCAGTTTATCAGTAATAGAAAATCTGGCATTTCATCACTAAAATATTTTCAATTTAATTTCTAACGATGTCTTTGTTTAAATTCAGAATTTCAAATTAATCAAATACATTTTACCTCATGAGCAAACATGCAACAAAACGAGCAAAATGGCAGTTCTAAGCACCAGTCTGTATTTGGAACAAGCACTTGACAGAATTATATACACATATATATATGGTGACAAGAACAAATACCTTTTACTAAACAATTAACCATAATTTTAACATATTTTTTCTTTCATTTTTGATTTTTAAATACTACCAATATCAATTATACATCTTCAAAAAATGTATCTGTGCAAAAAAGATAGAAAGGATTAATAAATTTCCAGAGGACATCATTCTGATCGGTCAGACAAACATATGCCAGAATTTGGCGTCTTGTAACAACAAATCCTTTCTTTAAAAAAATGCTGATTTCATTTTTAATAATATTCTCTTTTATTTCCCTACATGTGAGCACAAAATTTAGGTACTTCTTATGTCTTAAAATTTGACCTGATAAACATACAGTTCATTCTGTTCCTGTTGGCAGTCATTGCCTAAGTGTTTTCATTTTTATTCCAAGTGTATTTGTGCGTGAAGTTTACTTGCATCTTTGGTACTCTTTGAAATTTCTTCAGGACATGACTATTCTTTATTCCTTTTGCTCTTTGTCAATGGTAATGGCTCTCCTTTGTGTTATCATAATAGATTCTTTGTTAGGCTCTCAGCAGAGCTATACAGTATCACTGCTCTCCATGTTGATTTCCATTCTCTGTAAAAACTTGGCTGTGATCAGAAAAATGCTGCCCTCTCCACAGTCTTTATTGCCTATCTGGTCTGCCATCTCTGGTAGAGAAAGCAAACCTCACTGACGATGACAGAGAATGGACTCACACTCATTGGCATTTCTCTCTCCCCTAAACTCCTTTACCCATCCAGAAATGCTAGAAAGATGTTGCCTGTCCCAAGCTCACTGATGCAGAAGATCCTGAAGACAGACTATGATTTATATACGATTTTCCTTTCACTGACAAGTCCATGATCAGTAGTAGTTTCTGTTGTATAGTGGAGCAGTGATGACTAATTCCAGTTCATCAATTAAGATGTCCACTTGTTTACTGTTGAGCACATTAGGCTGGTAAGTAACATAAATACAGATGTCTTGTAAGAAAAGATTTTCCAGTTTACTAGTTACTCTCATAAACTAGCAAGTCCATCAACAGTCTGAGTTTTTACACTTTTGCTCAAAAAATCTGACTACTTTTTCTGAGCATTGAAGGTTAGAAAATACACTTCAGTATTTCAGGTTTTCTCAGATCTTCATTTGTAGATGATTTGTTTAGAAAAACCTATTCCTCAACTTATTTATGCAACTCTATTCCTGATTTTTTTAAAGCTAGTGGAGAAAAGGGCTCAGTGCACACCATTATATTGCAAATTAGAATCTACATGGAACTGCTGGTATAACCAAAAACATATAAATGAAAATAACCCTTGGCCACTCTCCTTCTCGGAGCTTTCATTTCTTTAGATTTCCTTAATAATGCTAGTTTTTGTATTATCTACAGCACTGTTACACAAATGTTAATACAGGTTATACAATTACATATGGATACTGCTTAATTTTCTATTTCTATTACCGAACCCACAATTTTAAAGACAGTTTTGAGAACCAAACTCGACCACAAATTTAGCCACAAAGTTGAGAGTACTCTTAGCATGACTTTTTCCTAACAGAGTGAGTTTTTTTTTACAGTCTAAAAAGTTTTATGTCTTCTTTTTTTTTATAGTTGCTCAATGTCAAGTTTCCTATCTTGACTGCAGCCTGGAATGCTTCAAACTATCATCAGAGCAACTGTATCTGTTTCCTTCTATATTTCAGAGAGTCAAGAAAAGATAATCCCAAGCACTTGTCCATAAAACACCTTCTGCATTTTTGAATTTAGGGTTATTATCCACAGCTGCTTCTTCCTCCACTCTCCTTGCCCACAACATTTTGCAGGTTTATCAGGAACTGAGAGAACATCCTGATGCTGCTAAAGGAGCATGTGGAACTAAGCAGATAAAGAGTACAGATGAGAGAGACCCTGCTCTCAGTACCTTTTACTAATATGTGCAGGATACAAGGTATTTTGAACTATCCCCAGGCTGCACTATTCCATATCCTGGAGGAGTTTAGCACAGACCACGACTAATCCCAGCTACAGTGATATATTTGTTTGTCAAGGGGCAAATATTTTACTTGAATTGATCTGTTTGAACTAGCCTTTCTATTTCCAAGTCCCTAGCCTGTGGGCCATGTGAAAATGAGGACTTTGTATGGCTGTGCTAATCAGAATGGGAAGTACACCTCTTAAGAATTTACATTCTTCATGGAGCATAACCATGCTATTAGAGGTCCAGTTGTGGTATAGCCTTGCACATGTGACTCAGACACATAATTTTTCTCTTATTATGTGTAACTCTTCACTCTGCTCTTTCTGTCTGAAAACTCTCAGTCTTCAGAACAACAAAACCGTCTTTTTTTTGATTCCTTCCTCAAAACCCAGCTTTTCTGTGGTGTCTGCCACAGACTTCTACTTGACAGCTGTGAAGCAGAGATCTGTCATAGCAGTCCCAAGCACCTAAAAAGTGTTCATTGTTGTAGTTTTATATGACCCAAAATTTACACAGAGTCTCTATATGCTACCTATATAGGGACATATTTTATATGTACATATATATAGATATATGTTTACATATGTTGTACAGCTATAACAGAAGAATGCAGCTACAGTTTTTTATTTCACTAACATGAATGGATGCAACCTGGTTATCCACAATCATTTCCACTGCAAAACCTTGCTTGGAAAACCTCACTTGTCATATCGAGTCTTATTACTACACTTAAATCAGGAAAATTTCAGCCATGTTCTCAAATTCAGGCAAACTCAAGGAATTGTATCTTCCTTGCAATGATGTAAATAACAAGTAAGTGTTGAAGGAATCACAATATAGAAGAGCATAAATCAGTTCTGTCAAACGAAAGGATGTTTCTGTGTATTTAGTGGCTTGATGGATCAAACCATATTTTTTGATTAAACTTTTCTAGTGTAGAAAATTATATTCCATTTTCTGAAAAAGATTATTCACTCACTTTTTTATTGATATAATATGGGTCCAGGTCTTCCAAAGGTTCAGACACCATTCCTGGAGGTATGTCACCGTAAATAAATGGCAATGTCTTTCCTGCTTCCAGGTCACTGTTTGGTTTTGGACCATTTTCGTCATTGTCGTCTGTATGTTCTTGCTTGGGCTTTTTAGCTTTTTCTTCTGCACAACGCTTCTCAATAGCTGTGAGAGAATCTCTAGTAAAATAGCGGAAGCTTTCAGGTCCTGGTGGTACCAGCAGTGCCTGTGCCATGTTTTCATCCTGCAAATTTAATTACTTTTAGCCTTTTGCATAAGAATGACCTATAAAAGAAAATTAGATAATTTAGGTAAGCTAGTTGTACCAACAGAAAAGAATAAAAATTTGCTCAGAAACCCTTTCCAGGCCTGAAATGTAAGCAGCATATTTCAAGGCTGAATGAAAGGAAAAACAACTGCACAGAATTTATTCAGATATTTTACAAATAATTTTTCAGCTTTTTCCTGCTGTTCTAGAAAAATACATTACTTCTGCCCACAAACACTACTTTGCCTATGTCCTTAGACTTGCTCAGTTAAAGCAAAATACAGATATGAGTGTTTTAAAAGTGTATCTTTTTTAACAGCAAGTATACATGCATATTCTATGAGGTACTCTTAAAAATTGTAAACCTAT
>JAOEHY010014940.1:0-47063 GCA_025447955.1 Psilopsiagon aurifrons
TATAAAAGGTGGAAGCAAGGACAGGTGGCCTGGGAAGAATACAGGGATGTTGTCTGGGAAGCTAGGGACCAGGTTAGAAAGGCTAAGGCTCAGTTAGAGTTAAACTTGGCTAGGGATGTTAAAGATAACAGGAAGGGATATTATAGGTACATTGCAAATAAAAGACAGACTGGGGACAACTTAGGCCCCCTCTGGAAGCTATCAGGAGAACTGGCTACCCTGGATTTGGAGAAGGCTGAGGCCCTTAATGACTTCTTTGCCTCAGTCTTCACTGGCAAATGCACTGACGGCATCACCCAAGTCTTGGAAGGCAGACACAGGGACAGTGAGAATGAAGACCTTGGGCCCACTGTCAGAGAGGATCTGGTTTGAGGCCCTCTTAAGAACCTGAACATGAACGAGCCCATGGGATCTGATGAAATCCATCCGCATCTCCTGAAGGAGCTGGCAAATGAAGTTGCTAAGCCACTGTCCCTTACATGTGAAAAATCATGGCAGTCAGGTGAAGTTCCCAACAACTGGAAAAAGGGAAATATAACGCCCATTTTCAAGAAGGGGAAAATGGATGAGCCGGGGAACTAC
Organism: Psilopsiagon aurifrons; assembly: GCA_025447955.1. Taxonomy (NCBI): domain Eukaryota; kingdom Metazoa; phylum Chordata; class Aves; order Psittaciformes; family Psittacidae; genus Psilopsiagon; species Psilopsiagon aurifrons. Next base: position 583 of record JAOEHY010014940.1, read on the forward strand.
AGAGCAGTCAGCCTCACCTCTGTGCCTGCCAAAATCTTGGAGCAGATTCTCCTGGAAGGCATGCTGAGGCACATGAAAAACAAGGTGGCTGGTGACAGCCAGCATGGTTTCACTAAGGGGAAATCTTGCCTGACCAATTTGGTGGCCTTCTATGATGGACTACGGAACTGATGGACAGGGGTAGAGCAGTTGATGTCATCTACATGGACTTGTGCAAAGCGTTTGACACTTTTCCACATGACATCCTTGTCTCTAAATTGGAAAGACATCAATTTGATAGGTGGACAACTCAGTGGATAAAGAACTGGCTGGATGGCCACACACAGAGTTGTGGTCAGAGGCTCCATGTTCAGCTGAAGACCAGTAACGAGTGGTGTCCCTCAGGGATCGGTGTTGGGACCAGTCTTGTTTAACATCTTTGTCGGTGACATGGACACTGGGATTGAGTGTGCCCTCAGGAAGTTTGCCAATGGCACCAAGCTGGGTAGTTTGATTGATACACTGGAGGGAAGGATTCTATGATTCTATGAAATTTACAGGCAAATATAGAATGACAGATAGGTATTTCCTACTCCAGCAAGATAGCAATAAAACTTTTGTGATGGAGAAACATAAAGTATTCTGTTTCCTAGTACTGAACTTGAGCTCAAGACACTTTTTTCTCCAACTTGAGATAGAATCATAGAATCACAGCATAGGGTTGGAAAGGACCTTAAGATCATCTAGTTCCAACCCCCCTACCATGGGCAGGGACACCTCTCACTACACCATGCCACCCAAGGCTCTGTCCAACCTGGCCTTGAACACCACCAGGGATGGAGCATTCACAACGTCCCTGGGCAACCCATTCCAGTGCCTCACCACTCCTACACTACAGAATTTTTGCCTCATATCCAATTTAAACTTCCCCTGTTTAAGTCTGAACTTGTTACTCCTTGTCCTATCACTACAGTCCCTAATGAAGAGTCCCCCCCAGCATCCCTATAGGCCCCATTCAGATATTGGAAGGCTGCTATGAGGTCTCCACTCAGCCTTCTCTTCTCCAGGCTGAATAGCCCCAACTTTCTCATCCTATCATCTTCAGAGAGGAAGTGCTCCAGTCCCATGATCATCCTCGTGGCCCTCCTCTGGACTTGTTCCAACAGTTCCATGTCCTTTTTATGGTGAGGACACCAGAACTGCACACAGTACTCCAAGTGAGGTCTCACAAGAGCAGAATAGAGGGGCAGGATCACCTCCCTCGACCTGCTGGCCACGCTCCTTTTGACGCAGCCCAGGATGCGGTTGGCTTTCTGGTCTGAGAGGGCACACTGAAGTCGGCTCATGCTCATTTTTTCATCAACCAACACCCCCCAAGTCCTTCTCCACAGGGCTGCTCTGAATCTCTTCTCTGCTCAGCCTGTAGCTGTGCCTGGGATTGCTCTGACTCGTGTAGGACCTTGCACTTGTCATGGTTAAACTTCATCAGGTTGGCATCAGCTCACCACTCAAGCGTGTCGAGGTCCCTCTGGATGGCATTCCTTCCCTCCAACGTATCAACCAAGCTACCCAGCTTGGTGTCATTGGCAAACTTGCTGAGGGCACACTCAATCCCACTGTCCACGTCACCAACAAAGATGTTGAACAAGACCAGTCCCAACACCAATCCCTGAAGGACACCACTCGCACTTTATTCTCCAATTTAAAATACTTCATTCTCCAACTTTCAGTACATCCTCTGGCTATACCTAGTTGCTGTATAGGGAGAAGGCTGAAAATGATAGATGGACTTGAACATGGTTTGCAAGAAAAAAGAAGAAACCCAGAAGGACCATACTCATACCAAGAAACTATGTGATATACAACAAGAAAAATAACCTGTGCCATTCCTGTCATATGCAATCATTATGGATGATCTCACTGATAGGTGGAATTTGATGAGATTAGAAGTAGAATTTGCTGCTCCTTTGGCAGCAGTAAGTTCTGAAACTGTGAACAAAGGGACAATAGAACAACAGAACAGCAAAACAATGGAAGGACAGAAAGTGCAGTAGCCCTATGCGCTATAAAATTGCCTTTTCTTATGCTGTGTGCAAAGATAGAATAGAATCAACAAAAACTCTACATTCAGTCCAATAAACTTTCATATAATCACCTTCTTCATTATATACAACAATTAAAAGTTAAACTACAGTAACTTCTGCTTTGGTCTTCACTCAAATTATGGTTTTGAAGAGTAAGACAAATACTAACACAAACAATCTGCAAAAATAAATATTTTTAAAAGAATAATAAAGACATTTATTAAAGACATTAAGGAAACAAGAAAATATGACTAAATGAGTATTGCAGTCTGTAAGAAAGAGGATTTCAAGGTGAGAATTGCTAGAATCTTACCCATGCTTATACTCTCAAGCATGAGGAAGTCACTTACAAAAACCTTCATAATAGTTTATGTCTACACTGTAGCATGTAATACTGTTCAAAATTGTCCATCCTATTGCTAAACTAACTCACATTGGTACTAAGCAGACCCTAGATTTACTGCACTTGAGGGGATATGCCTCCACCATGTACAATTGTGCAGGACAGAGCACTGGGTTAACATGATAATAATGGCTTCAGCATCCGCTGTAACCCACTAAGTGTTAGCTTGGATTTGCCCATTTGGCACCACATTGTGCCAGAAAGATGTACATTCTATTTCAGTCACAACAGGTAACAGATTCAAGTGTCTTAAAGCTTTGAAAATTACAATGGATAGCCATACAAAGGATCTAACACTGAGAAATAAAGCTTCATAACTTTTTTACTGTAAGGCCATTACTTCACTTCTTCAGTGGTTCTGCTACTATCAGATGGATTATTAGTGATTTATATGAAATCATTTAGTGATGATGGTTCAGTATTCAAATGTATTTATGATGTATCTAGATGACAATATCAAAAAGGTTAAAAACATCAGAATGAACTATTAATTCAGCAGAAGGCACTCCAGAAAGCAGACAAGAGTAAATAAACTGCACTGATGAAGTAAGTATGCAGAAACTTGCACAACCCACACACATTTGGTAAGACTTCTGGTATCCAGGGCTATTAAATTGGTTCATTTTCTTCTTAATGACGTAACCAAATAAAATAGGAAAAAAAGTATGAATTTTCTAAAAAATTATCTCATGCATCTTCATTATATCAGTAAATGCAACACTATACACTGCTTCATTCAATTCTCACAACTGTACATTGGTTTACCCTAATTATCCTTACAAGCTTGTATACGTTGTTTACAGAAATTCAAAGACATTTGAATTCAATAATACTAACCTCAGGAAATAAAGAAAAGCATCAGCATATTTTAAATGTAAAAATAATCTTACCTCTTTGCTTTCTTCCAGGTCTGACTCGCTGCTGAACTCCTCTGTATTTAAATTTTCAAAATCTGATTCCCCGACAGCAATGGGCACTGTCACAGTGAGACTTGGGTTGTTTATGAATGACATGTAATCACTTTCATCAACAACATATTTTTCCACGCTGCTGCCTATGCCACTGGTAGTTCCATTCCCTTCTTTAAGATAGGCAAGGTTTTTACCTATTTCTACTATTGTGTGGTTGGAAATACAGCTGTCTTTTTTGTTGTTTAGGTCTTCAAGAGGCTTGATTTCATCTAAAACTTTCTGCTTTCTAACAAAGGCTTTCTGGATAAATTCACGCACTTTTCTCTTCACATAATCTATGCCTTTCTGTATCCTTGCCACAGCAATCTGTAGATTGTTCATTTCATTATCATCATCTGTAGCAGCAAGGTTGTCTGAACTAAATGAGCTCAGCAGCAAGGCCAAAAAGAGGTTGAGTACCTACAAGACAGTAAGGAGAAAACATACTGGATCTCTTATTCTTAGGTCATAAAAGTAATTCCACTATGGATTTTTTAATAGGACATGTTTTTTATTTTACAGCTAGCACTTTATTTCAACCCACCTTTCTGCTTAGTTCCCAGTCTGTAATCCCTGTCCCACATATTTCATTAAAAGTTACCAAAAACATTTTTAGCTTGGCTGATATATGTGAAAATCAGAGCTGTTCCTTGACTTTCTCCACCACACTGCAAGTAGTGCAGGTCTGCTCCTCAAAATGGAGAATGACATTAAGGAAGCAGGATATGATATTATGTAGTAATTAATGGAAGCTACATCTGCAGTAGCGTTCATAGGTGAGAGGCATACAGGCAGACTCTAGTTCAAAAGTACATAGTTTCAGTGTCTCTTATTCAGAATCTAATAAACTTCTGTATTTGCCAAAAACATATTAGTCTATTTTTGTTTTGGGCAAGTGAACTAGGGAAGAAATAAAGAGTCCATAGATGTGATATACCTCAATTTTAGGAAACTATTTCAGACTTTCTTGCATGACATTTTGTAAACATACAAGAGAAATTTGGACTGCATGTAATTATGACAGACTATATGCAAAACTTATTAATCATAATATTTAAATTATATTTCTCAATTCCTCCTGTTCAAAATTGCCACAGGAGTGTCACATTAGGCCACTTAAATTTTTTATGTACGTCAGTGAATAAGTATATTTATAAAATTTGCGGATAATACTAAAAAGAGAAACAGTGCTAGCACTTGACAAGAAAAAAAACCTGTAATTAAGCATAAGCATGTAAATAGATGAAATGATTCAAAATTAATATGGCATTTAATTCTGAAGTACTGGAGTGGAAATGTTGGCTGTAAAAAAAGAAAACCATGTATAGAGAAGGTGTGAAAACTGGCAAGGTGGAAGCACTGCAGAAAAGGGCATATAAGCTGCTGGTACAGAAATGCCATGTGTTATCTGGGGATGTACCATGAGGAATGCTGGGTGCAACACTTGAAAGTATAATTATTCCACATTTTCCAGTACTTATATCTCTATCTAATATGCTGCTTGAGAGGAATTCAGAGGCCAGCAGCAAAAGGGATAAGTAGTTTAGAAATCAGCACCTATGAAAAAAAATTGAACAGCTGGACTTATTTTGTTTCAGAAAGAAAAGACTGACAGTGGAAACTTTCAGCCTTTAAGCGTTATAAATGTCATGAAGACCAGCTGGTTTTATCCCTATTGAGACCAGTTTAATTGGCTGTAACAGGTGATTGAAGTTGTTCTTTTGAAAGGCATTTTTAAGTATAAGCATAATTCAGCACTGATCTTAAAGAAGTTATAAACTTACTGAAGATTTAAAAGAAAAGGTAGACAAACATTTTTCATAAATGAACAAGGTTGTTTGGGTTGTCCAGCCTGGAGAAGCAAAGACTCAGGAGAGACCTGATAGCAGCCTTCCAGTACCTAGAGGGAACCTAGAAGAAAGCTGGAGAGGGACTTTTTACAAGGGCGTGTAGGAATAGGATAAGGGGCAATGGTTTTAAATTGAAAGAGGATAGATTTAGGTTAGATATAAGGCAGAAATTCTTCACTGTGAGCATGGCAAGACTGGAACAGGTTGCCTCAAGAAGTTGTTGCTACTCCTTCCCTGGCAGTATTCAAGATCGGGTTGGATGGGGCTTTGAGCAACCTGGTCTAGCGGAAGGTCTCCCTACCTGTGGCAGGGAGGTTGGAACTACCTGATCTGTATGGACCCTTCCAACCCAAATCATTCTATGATTCTATGATTTGAACCTGGTTTAGAGAAAGGGCAAACAAATTACATGATTTCCTGAAGTCCTTCTCCAGTCTTCATCTCTGATTTCTAAATCACAAAACCCAGGAAATAAATTCTAATACTTTTTAAAAAAATCCACTGATTACATACCACAAGGTTTCCAATCACCATGACCATCATGAAGACAGTAAGGCACATAGTTTGGCCTGCAACCTCCATGCAGTCCCACATTGTTTCTATCCATTCTCCACACAGCACTCGGAATACAATCAGGAAAGAGTGGAAAAAGTCATGCATGTGCCAGCGTGGAAGTTCACAGTTGTCAGAGATCTTGCAGACACATTCCTTGTAGCTTTTCCCAAACAGCTGCATCCCAACCACAGCAAAAATGAACACAATGATGGCCAGCACCAGGGTCAGATTCCCCAGAGCCCCCACCGAGTTGCCAATAATCTTAATCAGCATATTTAGTGTTGGCCAAGATTTTGCCAATTTGAAAACTCGAAGCTGCAAAACAACAGAAAAGTATGCAGTTATTCATGCTACTAACTGTAATGAAAACACTGCTATGAATTTCATATCTGTTATCCTGTGTCTAAATCATGTCTCATGTATCTTTAGAAACTTCAGTTACAAAATTTGCTTCTAGGTTTTTTGTACACTACTTCACAGCAGCAGTCTTAAGAAATCAAAAATATTGTCCATATGCTCATTTCAATTACATTGTAATTATCACAAATTCTGTTATTCAGACTTTGCCTCTTTTGGTGACTGTAGACATCTATAAACAAGTAGTACTTGTTGGACAAGTTGGACATAACAGTCTTTCTCCTTCAGTTAACTCAAAGAGAATATAACTAAAAATAAACCAGTACATATGAAATGTGATCAGTTTAACAGGATCGTAAGTGTCTAGACACTTTCAGATCTCTTTCTTCTTCACTGGCAGAGAGATAGAAGAAATAGTTTTCCTAGAAAGAGAAACAAGCTAGACTTGTTAATGACAGGCATAGAAGTTACTTACAAGTATCTATCTAACAATGTATTTTCTGTCATTTAGTATAAGCAAAAAAAAGTGTCTGAAAAAAGTTTGTCATACACCACTGAGAAAACCAAAGGAAAGCATTACATTAAACAAGTCAAAACAGACAAAAATGGAATTATTTGGAAAGAACAGCAAGTGTTCAGACAACTTAAAGAGGAGAATATAAAATGAATATAAATTTAAATATTATTTCAAGGGATGACATGTAAATAAAATGTACTCGGGCAAAGTTAAAAGGAGAATACGATTACTGAGGGAGAAGTCAATCCAGACAGATATTAGACTTCAGGAAGAATACAATATAATGCTATGTAGAGAACCAGCAAATGGATGAATTTAAATGTCCTCTTTTCTTAAAGGGGGGTTATGTAACTTTTAATGAAAGTCAAATGTGTTTTCCTTTATTTAGGAGAAAGTTAAGCTTGATGAATAGGAACTCTAACTTCGTGTCTCTTACTGTGTAGGTCTTTTCAGAAGAGAACGTGAACATCAACTTGAATGCTAGCCTAGTCTTCAGCAAGACCGAAGTTTTCAAGTTCCTATTCATGACAGAGATATTTCATGCAGACAGAGATAATGTAGTGACTTCTGAACAGAAAAGCTGTTAGACAGATGGAGGCTTGCAGAGTATGATAAGGAGAAAGCTGAGAGTGATGAAAAATCTTTATCCAAAGAAAAGTCTTAACACTACTCTCTTCTAAAACTAACCATGTAAGCCAACTGATAATGGAAGTCTATCAGACAAAATCCTCAATAAACTTTTATTAGCTAATCTGTTATTTACTAAGCAATTTAATAATCTTCAGACACAGGTAGTGAGGGCCTGTGGCTCTTGCATTTTTTACTCTCTCATCTAACGAGAAAAAGACTCTGAGATACTACTATCAAAAAAATGTAATCAATAAAGCAAACTCACTCAAAGAACAGAACTGATGTTGACAATGTCTTGAAGAAGAAATAGATGTTACTAAGATAATGTGTAAACCAAACTAAATAGATACATGCCATTTAGTGCATATGAAATTTAGTATTTTGTAAGTTCTTCTGAAATGATCTTCTGTCTTAAGCAAATACATAATGAACAAATTAAAAATGCGCAACATACATGCAGAAATACAAAAATACAACAGATCAACAGTTTAGTATATTTACCAATCTGAATGATCGAAGGACAGATAATCCTTCTACATTTGCAAGGCCAAGCTCCATTAAACTAAGACTCACAATAAAACCATCAAAAATATTCCAGCCCTCTTGAAAATAATAATAAGGATCCATGGCAATTATCTTGAGAAACATTTCTGCTGTGAAAATTCCAGTAAACACCTGCAAGGAAAATACAGTTTCTTACTCCAGTTTAATAAGAAAATATTGCCCCAAATTAATAACATCAACTTCTGGTAAGTTGTATCTCCAGCAGGCAATCCATGATAAATCTTAATAGCTTCTTTATATTGACATACATTAGGGATAGAAATTAAATTCAGATTTGAAGCTTACGTATGCGTCACAATGTTTGGTTTCCAAAGGAAAAGAGGTAATTGGGAGAATATGGGTTTTATCTAGCCTGCTAATATGCATGTATTAATACTGAATCTCTTCTAATTTTAAGGCTTAGTTTTTCCTTCTTATATCTCATCTTTGCCTTTGGACACCTTTTTGCTTCTAGGAACAAAGATACGTTTATGTGAGGGACAATTATTTTATTAGGGAAAAAAAATTTACTGAAAGTTGAGCAGAACTATTTTTCTTTAGGATGACCTGCAGAAGACACTGTCATGCCACTTCACCATTTCCCGTGGAGCTGCCATGCTTACAAGGTCTTTCCCCTCTACAATTCCCTGAATGCCCAGGACCTTATGAGGTGCTAGTGAGACGCAGAACAGGTGTGAGAATGGAACTCAAAGTTCTTATGATCTGAAAGTATCCATCCAAGAAAAAAAAAAACCAAAAAAAACAGAAGAAAATTTCTTTAAAGAGCCTCAATGACAGAAGCTGAAGGTTTTTAAAATCAAAATGTATCTTGACTTAATAAATCTTACTATCTTTTGCTCTGTAAAGCAAGAGTGGCAAAACCCACAACTGCCAACAAAGTGAGATTCAGGTCAGCTTAGATATAAATTCAATGATCCCAAGCCTGTAAAGATCTACTCAACATTTTCTTTAAATATAGGTACATAAGTCAGAGAAGAATTTTTTAAGAAAAATGCATTTTACATACACATCACACCATGAAAGACTTACAAGGTTTCCTACTGAAAGCACACCACTAAATTGTTCTGTCATTGGATAGTGCTCCATTGCCATGAACAGGGTGTTTAGGACAATGCAGATAGTAATAGCCAGATCAACAAATGGGTCCATCACAATCAAATTTACAATATGTTTGACTTTCAGCCAGGGAGTGCAGCAGTCCCAAATCAAGCAAGTGTTAGCAAATTTATACCAGCATGGTGGGCATTTCTGTCTGGATTCTTCCAATTCTAGAGAGAAAATAAAAATAAGAAAGCAAAATAAGATTTTAAACATATTTCTCTATTCCAGTACAACCTGGAATTTTTCTTTGAGGCCTAAATGCTGTTTTCCAAGGTATTGTTGATAAACCATGTTGATATTATAGATCTTTTGAAGTGAAAGCTACTGTCAAAATAAATTACAATTAAAAGCAATCTGTCCCACTATGATTTAAATTTTATGTAAAAAGAATACTAAATATTCATACATAAATAGAAAAACTATTACAAGAAAATGCTACACAGGATGCAAAATAGAAATTTGTCTTAAAAATCTGGCATACAGGCTGGGCAATGAGTGGATTGAGAGCAGCCCTGCAGAGAAAGACCTGGGAGTACTGATGGATGAAAAACTGAATATGAACTGGCAATGTGTACTTGCAGCTCTGAAAGTCAATCTCATTCTGGGCTGCACCAAAAGAAGCCAGCAGGTTGAGGGAGGTGATTCTTCCTCTCTACTCTGCTCTGGTGAGACACCACCTGTAATACTGCATTCAGCTCTTGTGTCCCCTGCATAGGAAGGACTTGCTAGAGCAGGTCCAGAGGAGGACCGGAGCACCTCTGCTATGAAGACACGCTGAGAGAGTTGGGCATGTTCAGCCTGGAGAAGAGAAGGCTCTGGGAAGACCTTAGAGCTGCCTTCCAGTACTTAAAGGGGGACTACAGGGAAGATGGGGAGAAACATTTTATCAGGTATTATAGGGATAGTATGAGGGGTAGCAATTTTAAACTGAAAGAGGGTAGATTTGGATTAGATATCAAGAAGAAATTCTTTATGCTGAGGTTGGTAAGACACTGGAAATGGTTGCTCAGGTAAGTTGTGGATGCCCCAGCCCTGGCAGTGTTCAAGGCCAGGTTGGATGGGGACTGGGGCAACCTGATCTAGTGGAAAGTGTTCCTGGCTGTGGAAGGGGGGTTGGAGCTAAATGATCTAGTTGGTCCATTCCAGCCAAAAACTTTGTCTGATTTTATATCTAGAATGAATAAAATATTTAAAAGTTTCTTCCTTAAACAGAACAAACCTGAACTCAGACAACTATTTAAACAGCATTATGGTCCACATGTGCAAAACTTTTCATTATTACCTTCTTATTTGTTATTTTTTGCATAGTCATTTAAGCCTCAAAGGAACATTTGCCCTCTCTTACAATTACTTGCTTAATTCCATAATTCAGATTCATTGTATTTAGCCTTACAGAAAGAACAATGTGATCCTTCCTTTGTGAAACAGCATGTCTGTTCAATTGGCAGAAGGGGATTGTTCCACTGCAAGAAGCAAAGCCATTTCAGTAATCTAAAAGGAGGTTTTTCATCAAAACATAACTTTTCTAGAGAAACTGAGTTGAATGATTACTTTCTGCTTGCACTTAACTTGGAAGACTGCTGTTTCCTCCTCAAACCCTTTTAGATTTTGAAAGCTTGTCTGCTTTTCCAAACATATAGGTCAGCCTTTGAAAAAAAAAAAAAACCCAACCACCTTTGTATACAAATCTCATCTTGCCTGTACCTTTTAGGCTTAAATAGCTGTCATAAAATGCCACAGCCACTTAATGTGTCATACATTTAATAGCAAGTTATGGTATTCTCATACAAACACTCTGTGTTACGTACCTTCCATTGTGTTTGTAAGCATGCTGGCTATACTCATGGCTCTTTGCCTTGCACTAGGATCTGTTAAGTAGTCCATAGGAACATGATAAGAACTAGACCGTCTCTTTCTTAAATCAGTTTCTGTAGTAGTGCCCTGAAAATAAAACACTGATGAAATAGCCTGAAAGAAATAATACTGTAAATTATTCTAGAAATACAATATTTTAAAACACTGCTTTTCTGCACCATGCTCCATTTATGTCACAGTTCTGCAAAAACCTAATGTATGCCTCATTTTGTATATAGCAAATGGTCGACACATCGGACGCATTGCTTTTGTGCTTAAAGAATATGTTTTCAAGTATTTTCCTGAAACTGGGCTGAGACATTAAAAAAGATTTTAGACTATAAAAAGTTCTACGATGCTTGTCAATGAGGTCTGCCATAAATATCCTTCTAATTAGGCAGTCTTTTTCTAAACACAGAAAAGTAAAGCCCACACAGCTAGCAGTAAAAGCACAAAGAGTAAGTGTATTTTCTTAAGATAACTCTTAATTTAGAATAACTTATCAATTTCCTAGCACATGCTTTCAAAGAAAAGAAAGAAAATATTTAAAAATGTGTTCAGTGTGAAGATGAATGCTCATTTAATATATTCCATTAAGTATACAGAATTATTTTTTAAATTTTTTCATTTGATATCCTGATATACAAATACAGAACCTTCCAGTTAAGTCTTCAGTTAGCATAACGGACCATGGGTGTAATGTAAAATTTTTGCAATGGTTTACTATGCTATTCTGTTAATTCCCAGTAAATTAGCATATATTTTCACATACTTAGGTAATGAGAGCTAGGCAACTTCAGTTTTTACTTTAGCTTATAACTGGAATATATGAAAGGATCATTCACAGCTTGGATAGGATGGGAATCATTCCCAAGTAACTACATTTTTTTTAAAACAGTAGCTGATAATACAGGGAGAAAACATCATGCCTAAACTATTGCAGACTTCCTTACATTGCTAGCAGTGGCTGCTTTATCAATCATCACCTCTGGCAGAAGCTGTCCAGTAGGGGACGTCAAACCTGGCGGCCCACCGACTAAGGAAACTACTCCATTGCAATCCACCGTGCTGTGCATCTTCCCATTTGCTGGAAGTGGAGCTACTGTCCTGGATGACCTGCTGGCCTGACTAATGTTACTGTTGCGTCGTTCACCATGTTTATGAGGAACAAAGAGAGAATCTCTTCTGCTCTCATTGTCTTCAAAAGTGCTGTGCTCATCATCAGCAAAGTCATTTTCTGATCCTACGTCCTTTGCTCGCCCTCTGAAGCTGAAAAGACTTGTTCTGCTGTTGCGCCTTGGAGAAAACAGGGAGCCTCGAATGCTCAGCAAAGACTGCAGGCAAATAAAAACAATGATTATCCAATGAAAATCCTTTCAAATATAATGTTTTCATACAGAGGAAAAAAACACAGTGTTAATATGTCTTAAAGGGTAAGGCTATCTACAAAGAAATGAACTGGCACATCCCCCCCCAAATACACTCCCCTTTGGGTAGTAAACAAAGAGCACATAAGTGACAGACAAAGACTAGTTATTTCACTACTTTGGATATGTGAAGTCAATTGGTTTAATTAGAGTAAAAGAAACTGCTTGACAGAATTGTTTCCTCTGCCATTCTGCCTGTTTATTACCAACTGTTCATAAACTGAGCAAGCAAATCTAGACACTGTTTACCTCAGGTTAGCATTAGTCTGTCAGGCTGAGTAAATAAAATTTTAGGCAAAGTTCCCATGACTCAGTCTGCACACAGTGGTAGCTCCCAAATAGTGCCTAATTTTAAAAAAAAAGTATTTTTTCAGACTGTAGTCAAATAGGCCACAATAAGGTTTTCTTTCTTTTTTAAAATTTCAGCTATTCTGAATATGAAAAGTTTTGCTTGTAATTTTATAATTTTGTATGCAGTCTCACTAATCTTCATCAGTTTATTCACATAAGTAAATGTTCTGTTATGAAAGGATCTTTTCAGGAAGAGTCAAAATGATGCTCCAAGCTTGCAAATAATTATACATTTTCTTAACTTTAATTGAATTGATCTTCCTGATTTGATTATCATTAGCACCTGATTTCAACCAAGACCTCTATGAACAGCAGAGATGATACATAACAAAGCAGTGCCTTTGTTTCTCTTCTGCAACTTATCTTTATGGACCTGAACCCCATTGTTCTAGGTACTGCAAAATGCAGAACAAAAAGGCGCTGCAAAGAATTTCTCATCTAAGTGTAACACAACAGATGGATACAAAAAGAGAGGGAATACAAGGAGGCAAAATTGATGGGTATGATAAACAGTGGTCTTAGCTCACCTGAAGTCACTTCCCTGTCAAGCTTTCTGTAGGCAGCATGGTAAAAGAGAGTTTTAAAGAGGGATTTGAGGAAAGCAATGAAGTGTTCTGTGGAAACTCATGGGAGCTTCTTCCAAGCATGAGGGGCAGCATAACAGAAAGAGCTCAAAGAAACTAGTTTGAAAATTTAACAGGGGGTTACGGATGAGTCAGTCAAAGCTGGGACTTGTTTAAGTAGACAAGGTGAGTTGGGAGGAATTTTAGGCACAGTATGTTTTATGGTATTAAAAAAATATCTTTTGGTAGATATGTTTACTAGCAGATTAGGTAAAGCAATGAGATAGGTTAGTGTTCCTTGCAACCACATTCTTGATGAATACAGCAGTAACTGCCACATGGAAAGAGGTCCAATTTAAAAAACGATTCACAGTTGTGGGTCCAGAGTAGAGTAAAAAAAAAAAAAAAAAAAAGTATTAAAAAAAAAAGTAAAAAAAAGAGGGGGAAAGAAAGGAACAAGCAAAAGGCCTTGTGGTAATCCCTTAGAAAACTGCCAAAGGGAAAAAAGAATCTTCTAAAGCATAACTAAATCAGGAGAATTGATAGGAGATGAAACTATGAATGTTAGGAAGAGTAAGTCTTCAAGAGAACATAACAGTTCAAGGACACTGAAGGCGAATGAAATGTCAAGGAAAAAGTCAAAGATGAGATATAAACCTGAGTTTTGTCTAGGAAAAGGTTATTAAGAACTGGTGAGTGGTATTTCTGATTAGTGGCTAGAATCCAGAGTGAAAAGTTGAGAGTTGTGAAAAGCACTAGAGTTGGGAAAACAGAAGGGAAGTGATTGCTAGACTGTCATAGTAAACAGCTGCAAATGAACTTGGAGATGAAAAGGTAAAAGAGAAGCAGGCTGCATGAGGAATGATTCTTTTCTTACAAGATAGATGAATTGAGCTGCAGCTGAATAAGGCTACAGTTTGAATGACAACACAAGCAAGGATATGCACCTAAAGGATCACATGGGTCTTCAACACAGTCAATGGATACAGGTGTGAAATTCTGTATATGGAGCAGAATGAATCATGAACTAACTAAATTCAGCAATGAAATCTTAGAGGTTAGTTAGATAGCAACATAAAAAGATGGCAGACCAAGGGTGGGGCGCAGGGGAGGAGGAAAGGATGCAGTACTACTGAAAAAAGGAAGAATGTTAGGAAGTAAGTAAAAGGAGGAGTTAACTTGGCAAAAATAGGAAGCTAGAAAAATTTTATTCCCACCACAGTCTGATCTAAGGAGGACAGTTCTTAGGAAGAAAATATTTTAAAAAGTGAATTAAGACCTCAGAAGAGGTCTGAGCTTCTTTGAGAATGAGAGTTGGAGAAAGTGATACACGAAGAGACTATGAGTGTTCATGATCTATTTAGGGACAAAACAGGCTTTCTAGAGACTAATGGAAAAGGATTAAAAAGGAATGAGTAAGTTTAGTAATAGTGGCTAAAAAGAAGGTGAAAGCAAGTCAAAGACATGGGAGAATAAAGGAGGTGCTGATAAAAGGAAGAAGCATATTGAGGCACACAAAGGGGCAGATAAAGGACAGGATGGATGTAAGATCTGCACGTGAAGTGCTGAGGGGAGAGTCAGAGGTGGGCAAATGAAGAGGAGCTCTGAAAACTGTAGAAGGGATGACATAAAACTATCAAATGAAATAAATGTCTGGATGGGAGATGCAGATGGCACTCTGAGTCACTGGTGTTTCGATGTAGGAGAACACATGCAAGGACACATTGCCACACATAGTTCCACCTTCTTTAAAATAACACAATTAATGGTCTCGCATCAATTAGTCAAATTTCACATGACATTTATGCAATTTCTACTGCAGTTTTTGCATCTCAAATTTTAATACTTTTCTCATGTAAAACATGAAATTAAATTGCATGTTTGCACCAAATTTTAAAGCCACTGATCATGCTGAATACACTGATCTTGATGGGGAGATAGGTCCGTTTTCATTGGGAAACTTGAAATATGACTGGTTTTAATTAATACATGTTGTTTTGATTTTTTTTTACACATAAACTCAGAATAAAACAAAAAATCTCTCAAATTCCTACAGTTTCACCTTTGTCTGCAAGTATTAACTTGGTCATACTTAATTTAAGATATTAAAGAACCTGTGAAATCTTTTGCAAGAATTGATCAAACTACTTTACAAGGTTTTGTTTATATGATGAGTAGAAAATGAAGGTGTTTATGAGGTAATAATACTATGGTACCTGGTGTGGGGAAGAGAATCTCTTTTCGTATGTCAGTCTATTCCCCTCAATGGAAAATCGGAAACCTTTCCTTTTGATGCTGTCTTCTGATTCAGATTTGTGAAATTCTTCCCCGTCCTTCTCCTCGCCTTCAGATTGTTCTTTTTGCTTTTTTTTCTTTCTTCTATTCCTTCTCTCTTTAGCACTTTTTGAGCTCAGTTTTGATGCCTCTGAAGAACTTTCGGAGAATCCACCTATTCCACCTACTCCACTATAATCTCTTGAGTCAGCTGCTGCAGCTGCTGCCGCTGCCTATACGTACAAGCATATATGCAATTTACAACATTTATACAAACATATGCTATTTTAAATTTATTCCCATTCTTAAAAAAAAATGATTTTGAAATAAAAGCAATGATCCCACTTTACTAAGCCCAGCATACCATAAGTAGAATTTGTGAAATACCACAGGAGCCGTAATTTGCCACTGCTCCATAAGCCAGGAGTTAGAGCAACCCAAGACAAAACTGTGCTGTCAGAGAACCAAGTTAACAAACACCTGTTTCAGATTGGAGCAATATGTTGTAATGGATTTTTCACCTGAAATACTATGTAAAATTAAGGAGTCAAGGCTTGAACAGAAAAAATCCCAATTACAGGAAGCTACACTTGCTTACACCATTTTACTGGATTTTGAATACTCTCTAGTCTATTAAAGGTCTGGTGTAACATTCTTAATCTCAGTTTTGCAAATCACAATCGGTGATTTGAATTAAACTGCAGGCCATTAAAGACCTGCTGCTTTTTGAAGTTTCAGACATTTGTGGAGCACTTGATTAACATTTATTTACATGTTTTGGTAAAAAATTCCCAGATACCAACTAACCAACCAAACAAGAAACTCCTATTGCTGACTAGTCATGTGCTTACATGGAAGACATAGTTCAACTTCTGCTCTATGTGGCCACATGCCAAGCAGACATTATCAATTATCCTATTATTGATTTCAGAGTCTTCAAAAAATGAAAAGGAATTTCAAAGCAGTATGCAATCACGATGCCTGTACCACAGAAGCGTTTTCTCCAGTTTCTCCATTTTTTCTAGTTTTCTTTAAAATTGGAACACTGTGGCTTTTTGCTGTGAGAGCTGGGGAAGGAGCAGAAAAAGCCAAATGTTGCTGAAGCAAAATATTTCTCCCTATACTAGTTTTGCTTCTGTTATTTAAATAAGCAGAATTCCTGGGGCTTTTTCCCCCACACCTCCATTTCCATTTCACAGAATCACAGAATGGTTGATTTTGGAAAGGAACCTCTGGAGGTCACCATGTCCAACTCCCCAGCACAGGCAGGGTCACCTAAAGCAGGTTTCCCAGGACCGTGTTCTGATATTTTTTTATTATCTCCAAGGGTGGTGATTCCACAAGCATTCTTTGAGCAACTTGTTCAAGGGCTCAGTAAAATGTTAATTTCTATCTCCAATTTAATAATCCAGTATTTTAGCTTAGTGGTTATAATTTTTGACGTAAATTAACAGGTTCACTCAAGCCAGCAGAAACCGAGCAATGGAAAACTCCAAAGATTGCTTGCAAAGTGAAGGAATTTGTAAGACTGAAGGTAATATATTGCTAGGAATAGGGGAATAAAAGTATTCTTTTATGCAGACATAACACATTTGATCACAATCATGAACAGAAGAAGGAATTCTACTTTACAGGGATACCTGAGCTTCTTCCTGTTGCTTTTTCAGTTGTTCCAGCATTTGCTGAAATTCTGCTTCTTTCTGTTCTGCTTCTTCCATGGTTGCTTGATTCTGTTCTTCGTAGGCCATGGCAACCACAGCCAAGATCAAGTTAATCAAGTAGAAAGAACCCAGGAAAATGACCAAAACAAAAAATATCATGTATGTTTTCCCAGCAGCACGCAGTGTCTGGAGGAAAAGAGACAATGCACATTTTTATCAGACTTTTAAATACTGCTGCATAATATGACATCTGTCTTATGATTTAAAATACAATATAAGATTGCTGTATGTTAGAACAACATTATTATCTTTTTCCATATATAAATAGTACTATATCCTGGCTACATGTGTAAAAATCCAAGTTTTGTGTCTGGTATGGCCAAGGTAAATAATATTCTGTTGCTTGGAGACCTCAGAACATCTACCAGTGAGAATCTGTATTAGTTGCTATCCCCACTTTACATCTTTATATTATAGCTTTAAATCTAACAGTAGTGGGGCCACTGACCAACATCTTACCTTCTTGTCTCATCAGTCCCAAACTACAATGCCACAGAGACAGTGCAGTATACAAAATGTCATGCTGTACACCATCACTGTCCTTTGGGTTAAAGATATGTGTAGTTCAGGGACAAGAGTCAACCTCTCCAATGACAACATACTTGTTAACAACATACTAGACTGCAAAACAATTTAGCTAGCATCTATCTAGAGCATGTTTGGGTAAGAAACTTTTAACAACTTAAGTTCATCTACTCATTTGTGAAAAGAAACCATAATGCTTAACCACGTTAATTAAATAGCTACTATTTCTTACTTTATATTTGAGTAACACATGGGAACCTAAATCATTACAAGGGCCCTTTTGTTTTAGATTGCTTACATATACAAAATAAAAGATGATTTCTGTTCTAAAGGCCTCAGGGACATGTGAATGAAAATAACTATACAAATACTATATAGTAATGGTATTGGTGATGGTGCTGTTTATTTTAATAAGTCCTCACCAGCTGGTAAAGATTCTCCCAAAAGTCCTGAGTCATCAATCGAAACAGTGACAAGAATGCCCAACTGAATGTATCAAAACTTGTGTAGCCATAGTTGGGGTTTCTACCAGCTTTCACACATATATATCCTTCTGGACATTGACTACAAAAGAAGAGGAAATGCTATTTTTAACAACTACTCTAAATGACGATAAGCTGTAGTAAATCACAAAATTGTTCAGGAGTACCATTTGGTAATGTAATTATGAACAAGTAAAATTTTATTCTAAATATCTAAAAGAAAACTACATATGTTATTGCTTTTCAATTTTTAATTCCATTTCCTAATGATATTCCAATGCTTTAATAAATAACTAATAGTAGTCTACCCTTCTCACAATTTGTCATACCAACGCATCTCAACTAGGATAAAAGAATGTCAAATAGCATGGCTCATGATAAACAGATGCCAGCAAGCGGGCAGCAACATTCATGCAAACAGCATTCATGCGGTTACCTTTACAAAATCAGCCTAAGATGCTGACAAAAGTGCCTCAAAAGTGTAAACTCAAATCACAGAGATGATAGTTGCATTTCAGTCTAGCTTCAACTACAAAACATCAGTAATTTGCAGCTCTCTGGTACAGCTGATACTAGAGTTGACCACCTGAGCTAACTAGCTAACTGTTTTTTCTTGATGTATAATGAAAAATGACGATGGATTTCTTACCCTGCATCTGAGCTATTGCCGCACAGCAAAGCATCATTTTGGCCTTCCAAGAAGTAGAAATGACCTGTTTTTAAAAATAAAAAAAAAAAAAAACAAAAAAACCCAAACCAAACCAGGGAAAAAAAAAAGAAAAAAAAAAAAAGGTGATGAGAAAGACATTGTTTATACATAATGAAAGCTGGGCAATGAGATAGACTTTAACACCTTTAACACTTTAAAGAACTAAGCAGAGCTAACAGTTTAACCTCAATATATAATGATTAGGAAAGAAAAAAGCATGGAAAATGCTGTTTTGACAGGAAAATGACTTCCTATAGAGTGTTGAAGTTGGCCTTTCTTTAGAAAATAGCAAGGTAGCTGTACAGCTAATTCTCAATAACCTACCCAAATGACTAAGATACAATGGGTAGAATACCAAATTGTGTATGTCAGTAAATGAGTGAATAAATATCAGGAAAACAAGACAAAAGATGAAGTTGACACACTGCCTTCATTCTTGCATTTTGATACATGCCATTTAGTTTTATTCATTTAGAACTATTAATTACATGCTATTATATCAAAATATTACTTCAAAAAGTACTGACATTTTTTCAGCATGGAAAGATAATGGAACATGCACAAGAAATTGCTACCTGAATCTTGATTTGAGCAGCTGAGGAAGAAACTAAGCTTTCATTGTACATTAGAAAAATTTACTACACAAAATTCTGTAGCAGAGGAATGTACTTGAAGTGCCTACATGTTAATAGGCTAACTATTAAAATGAGGTAAAATATAATTTGAAGAGATGGAAATCTTAAAAGCCTCTGGCATATTCTTTTCTTTGTTCTGCTTTGAGGCAGAAAGGGAAAGCCAATTTGCCATCAATTCTCAGTTTGGGATTCTTGGGGTAAAATGGGAATCTCTAGTGGAGATTTTTGGGTCAGGTGGCATATGAAGCTAACATTGCCAGAATTAGGTATGTTCTGGCTGTTCCCAGGAAGCAGATGGTTCCTTGAGATTCACTGCCAGCTGGCATAGACTAGCTGAGCTGGCATGAACTAACTGAGGGCTAATGCTAAAGAGACAAGCAGGGAATTGCAACCAGTTCCTATTGACTGCTTCTACTCTGTCACCACCAGTATACCATAGAGACAGCATAAAATCTGCTTATTTTAAAGAGAGAGAGAGAGATTATGTGCATATTTTCGGCATTTGCAATACATTCTTGGGTACCAGAAAACAGTGGATTTTCAGACATTCTGGAACTCACATAGTCAAACCCTGTGAGAGATCTAAACTCTATTTAAAAAGCATAAAGAAGCAGATAGGCTACAAGCTGGATTTTAAAAATTGTCTGTAGGCCTAATTCATATTCTTATGTGATACAGTTCCTCCTTTGGTAAGCACAGGATCCAGTTAAGCCATCCAGTCAACTCAACTCTTAGCCCACTATTTTAGAAAACATTTAAATAATGAATTTTTCAATATAAAGATGATAAAGCAATAAAAATAGTCAATATGTGTTCGTAAAAAATATGCCACATATTAAAAATCTTCCTGTCTCCTGCCAAATTAATAACAGGACAAGAGTCATAGGTACAAGTCACACACTTTCGTAAGCAAATGAAGGACATATGTTCTGGCTGGAATCATCATAAAATACTTGAAAGAAGATTCTTGGAGAGCAGTTGCCAGTGGCTCAATGTCAGTTCATAAAGGCATCTTTATGAAGATCCTCCAGGGCTCTATGCTATACACAGTTTTCATAACAGGTTTCATCACCAACTCAAGACATGAAATAATAGAAAAAAAGTCCGTCAAGTATTCTGAAGACATCAAGCTATGAGAGAAGATGACTGAAATTTAGAATGACCTTTACAAATTGACAGGCTCGTCCAAAAGCAATTGAATTTATTTCAACAGAGACAAGTAGAAAATGCTACAGTTGACAAGGCAAAATAAAATACGTAAATGCAAAATAGACAGGATCTGGCCACAACCACTGCTGTGCAAAAAGATGCAGTGACTGTC
Organism: Psilopsiagon aurifrons; assembly: GCA_025447955.1. Lineage (NCBI taxonomy): Eukaryota > Metazoa > Chordata > Aves > Psittaciformes > Psittacidae > Psilopsiagon > Psilopsiagon aurifrons. Next base: position 21,435 of record JAOEHY010014940.1, read on the forward strand.
ACAAACCACAGATTGGCTGTGAATCAACAATATAGTGCTGATATAAAAATTATGCAATTTTGAGAAGTTTCAATATGAATTTTTCATATATGGCATATAAGGTAATTACTTCTAACTTGTACCTTTGCTAGAGGAACAAAGTACAATTTGAGAATGTAATTAAAAAACCCAGACAAGGATAATAGCAAAGAATCTCCCGGCATATCCAAAATCCCAGACAAATTGGAAAGATTCCAAAAGAGGAAAAAAAAAGTGAAAAGATGCATAGAAAATGCAAAACAAAATAGGATTGCTTGATTTAGAAAAGTCAAGAGATAAAGAAGATAATGATTTTAAAGTATCATAAAGACTAATAGAGTCTATGATCATTGCATTTCTAAATCCACAGGAGAAGTAGTAATATATTCAATCTGAAATCAGGAAAAATTAGGTCAGATATTTAGAAAAATCTTTCTATTTGTATGCTGTAGTACCAGAAGCAGCTAAAAGGGAATGGAATCTGTTTTCGGATATTTTTAAGAATATGTTATCATCCAAAATTTCCAAGATGACATTTCTATGATACTACAAGTATGCTGCGATGATAAGTATATTAAAAGATTGTAAGGCAATGAGACCTGGATCCAAAGGCATTCAGCTGTCAAACTGTGGTTCCTTAACTTTCAGCGGTACAGATATTAGTTACAAGATCTATACAGCCTTCAGAAAAAACTAAGATCATGCCTAATTATGAAGTTAAACCCCTAATTACACTAAAATAAATAGGAAGTACTGAAGAAAAAGGAGATTCTGAAGCAATGTACTATTATGAAAGACAGAATAGCAATCTACTATAGATACTTCCAGTATCTATATTTTAAAATAATTTCTTTTAAAACATTAGTGACATTAACTGTCTAAAATGGTGAAAAAACTGTATTATGAGGTAACATAGGAGACCAAAATGATTACTTCTTGATTTTCCACAGATAAGAAACCATGTAAAAGATATAATATGGAATATAGCTCTTATTTTACAAGAATAAGAAGCATGGGATAAACCACTAGTATTCTCATAAAGGCATGTCTGTACTGTGCATGGGAATGTGGTGTGAAGACCAAGTTCCAGAAGCAATGCAGCTGCATTTACATGCTATAGCAGGTTTCATGATCTGATGTTCAAATGGGGATTTATGATATTGGATTTTATCTTGCACAAATGTAGCTATATGATTTCAGATCCCACGTCAGGCCAGCCACACTATTTCAGGAGAATTGAAGATAGCACAGAAATTTCTGCTTTGTGCTGCAATGTGGTTTACTCTAAAAGTCATATTCAGTAAAAGACAAAAAGATATTTTGCTACCCAGTGCAGTATTATAAGTATGTTAAACTATGTTATGATGTTTCTTTTATTTACTATACAAAATAAGTGCTTTTATGTCTTTTGGCCAGATTACACCATTTAAAATGCAATGAAAAGATACTGATGCTTTTGTTTCTGTTAAAAAAAAATCCAGAAAATCAGTGCAGTAGGTGATATAATTAACGCTTACTTTTGTCTTCGATGTACTCATCCCAGTTAAATGTTGTCATTGTCATATTAATAAATGTGCCATTTTCACCTATAGAGCTATTAAAGTAGGAAATAACAGTTGTTTCAAAAGTAGAATTGTCTGGAGGCCACTGCAGGCATTTATTCCTCAAGTTGCCCATGAACAGCTGCAGCCCTATTAGTGCAAATACACTCAGACAAAATACAGTCAGGATCATAACATCTGAGAGCTTCTTCACAGACTGAATTAGGGCGCCCACAATTGTCTTCAGGCCTGCAAAGAGAAAAGATTTTTATTATGGCATTAAACAGATACAAACCACCAAAACAAAACAAAACAAACCCAAACAAAGCAACAACAAAAAAAACCACCAAAAAAAACAACCCAAAAAATATCAGTATATAATGTGGTATTTCCTGACGAGAGAAAGATTTCATGCAAAATGACAACTGAGCCGAATATTTTGTGATACATTAACTTTCATGAAAAGCCTTACTACTTGTGAAGATGAATGAAAAGCTGTAAGTTTATGCTTATTTTATAGTGTACAGAAATAAAAAAGTAGATAATACCAAACACATTGTTTATGCCAAAATAAGTGATTTTATTACTCATGCTGTATCTCAACCCTACGTAGAAAAACATCATTTGCTTTTGCTGATGCTTCTTGCCCAAACCTTTCTTAAATGAACCTTTTAAATATTCTGCATTAGTAAACCCATTATAAAGACATTACAAGTACATGTTTGAATGATATAATAATAATCTTACAATATAAGAGGGGTGATGGTTTGGAGAAGAAAGACATCTTTAAAACAATACCCCATGCATGGCCCATGCTATCCTTTAGAGTTTAATTTTTCATACACGACTTAAAACTGAATTAAGTTGCTATATCAAGTGCCTGCAATAAATGATAAAATTTGCATCAATATGAAAGCTTAAAATTAACATTTAAAACATGTACAGGAAAGCTTGATGTCATCAGATGCAAATCACATAGGCTGTTTACTGCAAGTATCTCATGCAAAAATTTGTTAAACTCAAAGGCTGATTTTTTTTTATTTTGAAAGAAAAATATCACTCATACAAGCAAGAATCAGTTTAAGTAAAATTACGTGTCTTGATTCCTGCTTTTTTAATTTGTTAACAATGTGTAGCAAACAAGGCTTATGCTTTAAAAACATTAGTATAGCCTTTGTAGAACAAAAGTCAGCCTCAGTGTTTAACCTAGCTCTCACCTGGAATGACTGATATTGTTTTCAAAGCTCGGAGAACTCTGAATGTTCTCAACGCTGAGACATTGCCCAGGTCCACAAACTCTGTCACATATCTGTAGTAGGGGAGTTCACACACAAACACAATGACAGCACACAAATAACAGTTGGAGATATGAGGGGCCTAACACCTTACACAACTACTTCTTACCTGGAATTACAGAAATAGTTTTCAAAGCTCTCAATACTCTGAAAGTTCGAAGAGCTGAAACATTGCCTAGGTTTACAAATTCTGTTACATACCTGTAGGATTAAATCACAGTTACTCAGAATTGAGGCAGATTTTATCTTATTTGCTTGGGTCTTTAATAAAGACCTCTTCACCGTTCACTGTATTTTGCCTGTGTTATAAATATGCTTCTGACCACAAATTTAAATTAATTTTAATCAAAATTAGCCAAATTGACTTGATGGTCAAAATTTGGTCATCTTATAGCAGGAAGTCAAAAGTATTCCTTTTATTCTGGTATGCAGAAAGGAGACAGGATATGAACAGTTCAAGCTGACGGAATTCACAATCCTAATGGGCTGGCACACTATGCTGGCCTCTGCAGCACATGGTTAGTTAGAAATACTAAAATGTGTAAAAGAGGTAGAAGAAACATATTGAAACTGCAGGAAGTCCAGGCTCCAAATGTTCTGGCTGACAAAATATGAGGCAATTTTTAGTCACTAATTTCACGCTAGCAGGAACATCTTTTCTATAAAAAAGAAAAGGTAGAAGACTTACGCAAATGTAATGACAGTGAAATCTAGCCAGTTCCATGGGTCTCGAAGAAATGTAAAATCTTCTAGACAGAAGCCCCTTGCAAGAATTTTAATAAGTGATTCAAAGGTATAAATTCCAGTGAAAGTGTATCTGAGGAAAATATGCAAGACAGAGTTTATAGAAACACTGGCATTATCTTAACATATTTTGCTCTCAAGTTGCTTTATTCTCATTTTCTTCTCTTTAAGTGACATAATTTAATGGGAGTTACAAGAAAATTTAAACATCTGCAGAATATGTACCATGAAGAAGGGAAATGAATTTACAATTGAAAGACTAAATGACAACCCATAGCTTAAGTTCACATTCTATAATCTATACCAATAAAACAGTTGCAAAATTCCCAATTACATTAGTGCATGTTTATGTCCAATCTGAATCCATGTTATAACAGAATATACAGATGGATTACGTTAGGATTTCAGAAGTTGCTTCCAGACCAAAAAATTATTTCTTCAATATTATTTTTATGCTGAAGTATTGCTTAGTTTCATGAGCTGGCAATACCCTAACTGTCATCAGTCCTCATTTACTTGGTTACAGAGTAGGTGTACCCAGTACTTCATCTTCAGCAAGATAGGCACGCTACTGGAATGAAACAAGTGGTTTCAAATGCAAAACCCTCTGCAAGAACAACTAGAAATATTTACAACTTCCAATACAATTCAGCTACTCACTTTGACAAAAAACTCCAGTTGAAAAGTAAAATTACTTAATTCTGGCATTCTCAATAATTTCAATTTTCTATGTCTAAATTATGTCATCTTGAAACTGTGTTTCATTTATATTTTTAATGGCAAAAAATCCAGATTAAATTGCTTAAAAAGCCTGAACTGGTCTTCAGATTTGAGCCAACCTGAAACCAGTTTTCCAAAATTTTTTCAGTTAAATTTCTGAAAATTTTCTTTCCTGCACAACTTTACTCAAACAGATGAGAAGGACTTCTGTTGCATATCTAAATGGCACAATATGATGATATGAAGAAATATTCAGGCTAGCTATCTTCACTCATGAATATTTACTATATGCTAGACATCCTGAATACATGTATGTTCATACTGAACTCAAAATGAGAATACCTCCACTGACTCCAACGTCCTATGATTTCACTTTTGATTACTAAAGATTAAACAGTTACATATCATCCAAAGCAGTCAGGAATGAAAAAGAAGCAGAAGCATAATATGCTATTGCAAAAATGAAGCACCACGAAGAACTGTTCCACACTGTGGACTACAGCCTTGGAACTCTCACAATACGTGCACCAAATGTATATCAGCATCAAGTTGTCATATTTGACCTTTTCTCTTTCTACAAGAAGATCAACCAACCACTTAAACACTTTTCTAATACCTTATTTTTCATACAAGCTTTCCATTTTTAGATTGCCTTTGGTGAAGGAAGGCTGCACGATGGTGAACACAGGCATCCATCAGACAATCCTTTTATCTGCAATGGCTATTGCAGGAGAGATGGAAGAGTGTATTTCTCCGCTCCTTTGCATGGATAGAACACCAAATGCCTTGGAAAATATTTATAATCTATTTTTTGCTTGGTCAGAAGACTAGCTTCTCGTCTTACATTCCCCATCTAGTACTGCAAACAGAGGATGGACATTGAACAACCTGCAATGAGGCAAGTGGTGTAAAATATATGTATTTAATACTACACATTAGAAAGAAGCATCATAATAGCTGTTGAAAGGATATTCCAACAAGGTAGCTGCTGTCAGTGGATGCCATCCTAATACAAAATCATTTACAGCAGTTTATTTCAGATTATTCAGATATTCAGATTGAATATTATTCAAAGAAAGTCCATTTAACTTACTCTACATTCTTTGTCCAGTCTGGAGGGTTACTCATGGTCATAAATACACAGTTGGTCAAAATAGTGCACATGATAAGCATGCTGAATAATGTAGGTAAAGAGTTAAGGAATGTAAGCCAGAAAATCTCATTAAGAGAGTATCAAATAACACTGCTTTGGCAGATTTCCACTATCAGGAGCTATTTATCCCTCCACTGTTCTGGTAATGCTCAAAGAAAAGCCCTAAATATGTTAAAGATTTTACAGTCACTGCTTTATAGGTAAAAGAGAACAATCACATAATAAAAATAACACTCCCCCCCCGAAATATATAAAAAACCCCCAGCCCTTAATTTTAAGACCTTAGTTGTTTCTTTTATTCTGAACAGAAATGTGAAAGTTTGAAGCAGTAGCTTCCAATTTAGTGGAATAACAGAAAAAAAATTTGTTTTGGATGATCTAGACAAATTTGATCTACTGCATGCATACAAACCTGTGAAAAACAAATTGTCTTCACTTTTCTAATTTTATGTTTCACCATAGAATTTGACATGTATCAACATTTTTGCTATTTATGATACATATTTTGAATGCTAGCTATCACATAGTAGGAGAGAGCATAGGGAAATTTTAGGGAGAAAAGTAGTGTTTTATATAGCTTTTGTAATATGAATGCTAGTGGAGGGGAATGCATATTCTTAAAAAAAACGCAACAACAACAACAACAAAAAAAACCAACCCAAAAAACAAAAGCATTCCAAAACAGGTACTAGCCATAAATATTTAATTGATTTTAACAGAACTGAACTGGATCAAAAACCTTTCACTCTCAGGATTGACGACATTCTTCGTGGAAAATTGCAATGAAATGGCAATTTGAATGGTTTTCAAATGAAAACCACACAGATGATGCCTAAAACGTCCACATGATGGCACCATCACGTAAAACTAGAAAGAGGACAACACTCGATTTTGAGAAGAGCCTTAGCTTCTGTAAGTAGGTTCACATGGTGCTCCTAAATAGAAATCCGAGTATAATGGGGTGGGAAGTACTGAGAGGTTTCCCTCTTTGCACGTCTACATCAACTGAAAAAACTTCAAGTGCCAGTAACTACCTCTGCCTTTTGAACAGTCAAACAATTCTGGCTTCTGGCTTTATGTTCATCAATTCTTCGGGTTTTCTGCTCAGTAAATATATTTCACATCCATTACTCATAATCTAGCTTCTCACTATGTAATTCATATATGAATAGAGCAGAAGAGAATGAAAGGTATTTTTAAAAACATAATAGGTAACATCTCATGAGAGTGTTTCACAATCCTGGGCTTTACATAGGCTTTCAAAATCCCTTTGATTAAATGTCCTCTCAGAGTTGCAAATCCTCACTATTCTTTCATCAGTGGAGAAATAACTTGAATATACTTTCCCACAATGTTAAACGTTTTCTAACATTCTGACATCAATCAATCTAGCTCTTCATCACCATCTCAGTCCCATGATTTTCCATTATTCCATGTAATAATGTTCTATAACATGCTTATGAGTGTCATGTAACTGACAAATAACTGTATGCAGTGGCATCTGTAGCAAGATACAAAATAGCTTATATAGTGTCATGACTGATTCTGAAGTTATTTTCAAGGTAGCCATAGACAACAACATTCACCACAGCAACAACTGTAATTATCAGACTTCCATAATACCAAGATCAAAAAAATTCCTTTCATTACTCATTCTACATTATCTTAGGATCACTGTATGCAATGCTATGCACAAAACTACTTTCAGTGTGCTTACGTTAGACTTGTAAAATCTACTTGTGCAAACATCTACATTTGTTCCTCAAGTAAATAGACTTGCTGAAGTCAATGCCCTGACGGCTCATATCAGCACCTGGGATCAGAGCAGTGGGATGCCTACTATAGTCAGCTATCAAAACACTGAAAACACCCAAAATAATAGGTAAGTCATCATGATCATTTAGCTTTGCAAATACCTACCTGCAATATGGAAATCTCATGACCTGCTTGAAGACTGAAATTAAAACATCTACAGGATTACAAGTGCATAATGCTGTAATGATCAAGGAAGAAAATAGATAAGATACATATAGCATGGAGAATGTATAATAAAACAAGAAACCTAAGCTCTTTTATCAACCTATCCTTCTGCAGCTGTGATCTGAATCAGAAAATGAAAAAGAATAATGAAACCAAGTTTTCACTAAATATTCATGCAAGCACAAACCTGGGATCAAAGATTTGATTTTTAACGCAGAGTGTCAGTTAAGAACTGGAAATATTTTGAGCACTGTATCTGCAGTTTATGAAAAACATGGAGGAGGAGAAAAATGAAAAAAGATGTGATGATTACAGGAAAAATAGGAGGGAAAATAAAAAAAAAAACCCTGGTGGTGGAATTAAAAAGACGCAAGAAAAAAATGTATAGGACCATAACTGGTTGTCTGGTTTCTGATATTACTATACTAAGATTCAGCAATGAAAATAAATGTAAAAAGGAAAATCAGAAAAAGAACAGAAGACAGAAATTACAGACAGAATAGGGACAAGGATCTACAGATCATATTTATCCTGGGGGACATGCCAGAGAGTCATTTAAATACTAAGTAATATCTCATTTACTAAAGTTTTAGACTAACCACTTGAAAAGGATATGAATGTACCAAAATCTTAATAGCTATTTTTCTAAGAGGGTTGAAAGGAGTTAACATGTACAGGGCAGAGGTGGCACTGAATCGGAATATTGCCTTCCCTTTATTCAATACTATAAAGGTCTGGAAAAGAAAGAGAATGAAAAACAGCATTTAAAAGATAGCCAAGTTCAAACCCAGAATCATTTTAATTCCATCACTAATCATATTTGGTCAAACTCTTCTTCCATTTGCACCTCCCCAATGATCACAATCCCCGTGTCCAGTTTACACATCGTAGAGTCCAGCCAAACCACTATAAATATAATTGCAACAGGAGCCATTAAAGCTTCAACATTCCCCGAATCAAATAACCAGCATTAATTATCACACCAAAGTACTAAGACAACAGTACTACAGTGATCTAAATTTCAGGAGTGATCTCATGAAAATAAAGAAATTGAGTGTTCAATAACCAGTTTTTCAAAATGCACTGAATTTCTGCTGTACTCTAAGAGTAACACATTGCTTCTCTTGTCAGCAATTTCTTGTGAGTTTCATACCTGCAATTCTATTTTTCTTATATCATGCTTTACTTTTACCTACTACAGAATTCAATAGTTCATGTATTTTCAATGTCCACAGTGTCAGCAATAAGTCATGAGTACTACCAATGTTTAAAAAAGCATTATTGGATTTAATATTTTTCCTTAGAGCTGGGAAATAAAGAAGAATTTAACAATGAGTAAGTTTTTAAATTAGATTTCCATGCATTTGTGGAAATTCCTATCTATTTCTGTCATCTCTGCTTTCTACATACGAGTGAAAGTTCACACTCATTGAAGGTAAGCGGATCTAGCTAGCATTGTGGCAGCCCTAAAAAAGCCCAAGGGAACATAAGCCATGCAAACCTGGAGCACAGCCAGTAGCCATGATTTGCCTCAGCTGGAACCAGAGGGCAGCATTTGTAAAATTATGTTCTACTTTCTGAGCAGGTGTGCTAAATACAGCAGCTGTAATCCTGAAAACACAATGCCTCCACCTAACTGAAATAATAAATTTCAGCACTTCAAAACTGAATATGTTTGCTTTGCCAGATACTCATTGATTCTCATTTATTGTATGCCATACCCCTTATTGTAGAGGAGAAAGGATTGGTCTGTAGGGTACACTTTGCTACCATTGCTTTTCAACACTATTACTATTCTTCCAGGAGCTCAAGTAAACATGCCCTCAAATCAGAGTTTTCCATATGCTTTCTGTTCCCTTTAATCTGACAAAACATCTGATGAAGCATCATTTGTGCAATGCTGACTCATCAAGACTTATTAAAAAATTAAAATGGAGCTGACCTAAGCAAGGATGTTCAAAGATATGCAAACACCAAGTAAAGTAAAAAGAAAAATTATTACTACAATGCATATATAGTTTGGATATTTGGATATAGTCTTATATCCCCTACTAGAAACCACTGTGCTTATTGAAAATATCAAGATAACAGCTGAGCATTTCTCAGGCAGGAACATGCAATTCAGCAAGATTTTTGCTTCATGTCCACAGTTAATTTCAGAATTGCTTTTCCATTTTCCAAAGCATGATAATACATGTGCTAACTTTAGAATTCCCAGCACTGAATTTAGATTTTTACTACTGCAGAACTGGGAAAGAAAGAAAGGAAAGGGATCAGCACTTTGACCCAAATTCCATTTGCCTTGCATCCAGACTTCAACTGGGTAAATCACTTGAGTAAAGGGAGGAGAACACAGTATTTAATTGGAAACCTTGTTTTCAAATTTAACTCATGATTCTCCATGTCATGAATTGAGTGTCAGAAATTCTGCACCGGTCATTTAAGATATAACTGATTTTTTAAAGATGTTCTGCTCATTTATCATGGGATGCCTGTATTGTTACTGTTTCAATGTAATAGTGATGAGGTCTAGCCCTAATTCCTGCAGGATATGGATATAATGTTTTTTATTATTACTTAGTTCAAGTTTGGGTCCTAGCAGTTCTTGGGGGGTTTCATCCTTTTTCTTTGAAGTAGTTTTTTTGCTTTCTTGTTCTTTTGGGCTTTTTTGTTTGGTTTGTTGGGTTTTGTTTTGTTTTTTTAATTTGCTAGTTAATTTCCTCAGGAAAGAAAAGAAAGCACAAGAAAAAAACTATGAAGACAGAAAAATAAATAAAATATTGGCAATTTCTTCTTTACTGGCAGAATAGTAAGTGTGCAATACATATGTTGCCAAAACCTGAGGGCCTGGAATTCTGGAGGAAACCCAAGGCCATCTGGTCAAAAGTCTTAAGTTCAGCATTTTTATTCTTGGTCACAACAATTTTTGCTGTTACTTTAAACAAAAATAAAATGTGGGTTTTGTTTGTTTTTTTTTAAATCTATAAAATAATTTCAAAATTACACTCCAAGAAGAATTCTACCTCCTCCGTATTCATGTCCAACTTTTGAACGCCTCCTCTTTTATAACAGTCATACAATAATATAAAACTGGATATGAAAAATTTTTCACCCAGACTAATTCAGATATATGATACCTCTCCAGAGTATAAAATGGAAGAGAATGATCTTCAGCATATCCTGAGAAATGCCTTTATTTACTCCCCTATCCTTCCCAGCAACAATAGAAAGCAACCTAGGCTTTTCATGTGACAGTGGAGAAAGCTAGGGAGGTGTCTAGCTACCTTTGAGATGGGTTTCATAGTGAAGATCTGCTCCTTTCAAATCTGTAGTATGGCAATTAATAAAATAGTAATTCTAAAGATAACCCCTCTGCTATTTCTTCAGTTCTCTTGCATGTAAAGTACTGAAAGTTACAAGCTTTAGTAAATTGCCAAGTATAATAAAATAAACCTAAATGCATATCTACCCACAGATCAGCTAGTAACTTTCATTACTAACTTCTGTTCTTACAGTGGAGATTTCTGCCAATGAAATCAGCTGCTGGGGGAATGTATTATATGCAAAAAATGGGTCCAAAATTCTAGAAATATTGTATCTGTGAGAGGGTTCCCTGTATTTTAATCTTTTTAAAGTCTGGTAGAAATATACAACAGACTCACTTTTTTATTGATATAATATGGGTCCAGGTCTTCCAAGGGTTCAGACACCATTCCTGGAGGTATGTCGCCATAAATAAATGGCAGCGTTTTTCCTGCCTCCAAGTCGCTATTAGGCTTTGGGCCATCTTCATCATCATCATCTTTGCGTTCTTGTTTAGATTTTTTAGCTTTTTCTTCATTGACACGCTGCTCAATAGCTGCAAGTGATTCTCTTGTGAAATAGCGGAAGCTGTCAGGTCCTGGTGGTACCAGCACTGATTGTGCCATCTTTTCATCCTGCACCTCTTAATTACTGTTTAGCCTCTCTCATAAAAAAGTGCTAAAAATATAAAAAACAAAGAAAGAAATCAGAGCAACACAAATAGCTACAATATACCTTCATAGAATTTTCTGTAGGACATCTTGTTATTCAGTAATTATTATCCAAGAGGAGTCTGCAATGAAAAGGATTTGTTTTATTCAAGACAAACCATTTTCCTTTGCAAATGGTCTCAGAGTTGTCTTGAAGGTACCAATTCTTAAAACATTTAGTTTAAAATTTACTTAGTGCTTGTGATGACAGACTAACAATTGTACAGACTGTATTAAAAAAAAATCACATACAATACAGTAACATCTTTCCTTTATCAATGGTAATGTATCCGTTCCAGTGAGTAAAGTAGGAGATCTTTTCCATCACACTCAGTGTGAGGAATCAACAGTTCTGAAATGTTTCTAGTTTGGTGTTGAGAAGTGAGACTCCAGACAATTCACCTCCTTATAGCCCTGAAAGCTGCACCTTAGATTAATCCTCCCTCTAGCTAAAAGGGCCAGAAATGACTCCTAGAACCCATTACTGCCACGTAAGGCCAGAAGGATCAGTTGAAAGCAATGTGAGATGCTCCTTCTCTTCAGACACAAATATGCTGCCTTTGCACAGCTGCCAGCTCAGGAAACAAGATTCAGGTACGAGCACCTGCATTCAGATCTCCTGCCTGGCAACACATTGTGTACTGGAAAAATTGCTGAATCAAACAAAAATGCTCTTTAAATCATTACATACTGCACTTAGATCTTTTACATCTGACTCTATGTACAGTTGTATATATATGTTTTTCACAATTTCAACAAAGAAGAACAGAAAGATCTCTTTTAAATGTGTCTGGTTGAGTAAGAAAAAAAAATAAAAGAGGTGAAAAATATTCCCAATATAAATACTTCGATCTGAAATCACAAATGGGATCTCAGACATAGCCTAGGAATTTTCTTCTTGATTAAGCACATTAAAAATTCAGTAAATGCAACAAAAAAAGTAACAACTTCCAAGAAGAAAATATATCCAGAAACAATTATCAAATTAAAACGATACAATAGTTAGAATATAATCAGCATGATCCTATTTTACTGTCTGCTAAATACACATACTCCAGCACAGCTGCAACAAATGCATATTTCTGAGGCATACTAAATAAACAGCAACACAATGCTTCCTCCTCCTTTCCCACCCTATGCGCAGAGTCATTTACACCTACACAGTCACCCACATGCATCCCAACTCCCGCAGGTCTCCCTATGAACATGCTCTTCCATTGCGGGCAAATGCACCTGGTGCATTCCGCCATGGACGGTCTGTAACAAACTGCTGCTGGAAGCTGCACTAACTAGGAGCAGCAAAGGGTTAATTAGCAACCTGAAAGTGGTCCTGCAGTAGAATCCTGTTACATTTTATTGTTAACTAGAGGAAGACGGAAAAAAAGGCATAATCCTGTTTTAGTACTGCAGGAAGCAATTAATAATTCATTACCAGTGAAGAATCTTGCACTTATGTGGCTTTGGAATGGCACCAAGGAAGACTGCAGCTAAAATTCCATCGTGTCTTTTCATTTTTTTTTTTTTTTTTCTTTTTTTTTTTTTTTCCTAAATTCTCCTCTACAGACCACACCTAACTTCCTGCTGAAGGATCCTGGTTATTGAAGTCAAAACTGGCATTTCCTGTGAGAACCTACTAAGTGCTGTAACTCTTACTGACACTAGATGGTACTAATCCATAAGTTCTTGTCGCTAAAGAATTTTCGCATGGTGAAACACTTACTTAAACTGAGGCTCAGGGACTAAAATACACGATTTTATATAACCAGCCAGGTCTCAGGTTTCTCAGAGATTCTTTTGAATATATAGCAGCTACTGCCGATGAGACCATAGCTGTTGAAACTGTGAAGGTCACACAGAAATAAAGTAGGAGGGATAGCAAAGTAAGAGAAATAGAAAAATGGAGGTTGCACAGGCAGTCTACAACCAGAGCAGTTGCTGAGACTGGTTTATCAGCAGTCTGTATTATTTAAAATTACATTTTGTATCAGTTTTCTATAATAAATTTATACAATATACTTGATGTGTATTCCCAAATCTGGGAAAGCTAGCAATGACCAGGAAGGATGGTGGCCTGGAGTGTTCATTGCAGTGGTGAATTCCTGTGCAGAAGTCACCCACAGCAGCAGGGAGCAAGACTAGATGATCAGGAGTGCTGTAAGCCCCTCCTTTGTGGTGAATCAATAAGACATCACCTTTGGGCACCGCTGCACTGAAATGCCATCCTACTTCCTTCCACCCTCCTGCTTTCTCCATATTTTCTATGCTTATTTATTTTCAGATTTTTTCTCCTGCTGCACTAATAAAGCCTTTCAGCCTCTTACCCTATCATTGGCATTCTGCTCTTCTCTCCTTCTCTCATGCATACCCAATCTCTTTCAATTCTTTCAAGCAACACATCCCAATCTACAGATTCAGCTGTTCAGGCAGTCCCTCTGCCATCTCCTTTCTTTCACCTGTAAGGGTACTAAAGAAGCTGTGGAGAGTAATAAAAAGCAAAGGGTCATTCCGAAGTGAAAAAGTTTGGAGAAGGAAAGAACACAGTAGCTGAAGAAATGCCACTGCAGCTTTGAAAAAAAAAAAGACAATGAAGAGAGGGACAAATACTGATAAATTAGTTCCTTGGTAATAGTGATGAGAGAATGAACAGTTTGACTGCATCAAAACAGTAGTTTCAAAATTTTCAACAACTAAGAAAAAATGTGTTGACTGAGAAATATAATTTAAACATGAAAAATGTTGATTTGGGGTTTACTCATTTAAACATTACACAGTATTTTTAAATAATTTTAAAAGCCTTTCTAGAAAAGTCTTTCTAGAAGAAAGTTTTTCTAGAAAAGTCTTTCTAGAAAAGTTGCTTGGTTTTTCTACTTTCACAAGTGATTCAATAGGATCAACAGAAATTTTGCAAACAATTCTGTGTAACATCTTTTTTTGTTGGTGTTACATAGCTCTGAATGAAAACTTCTGGCTGGGTCTACTTAGGACTAGTTTACTTGGAGCTGCTCTGCAGTCTCAAAGGAAGAAAATGATGAGACAGCACAGATTCACAGAAGTAAAGCAGCTTCTAACTACAAAAGTACTTTGATTATTTATACGTGTGAATATGTATATATAGAATCATAGAATAGTTAGGGTTGGAAAGGACCTTAAGATCATCTAGTTCCAACCCCCCTGCCATGGGCAGGGACAGCTGCTCATGAAGTTAGACTAAACCAAGTACCTGAAAAACTGGCTAATTCATACAATATGGAAAAGAAGCCTGATGCTGCTGTTAATTGTATATTGAGTTAAAATGTCTGATTACTTGTTTCTTATTGCATGGGCCTACAATGATCTGAGATCCCAATTTGATTTCCAGCAGTGCTTTGCAATTCACAGAGTTATGAAGGACAGCGCAAAGTAAAGACAAAAAGGAAACAGCCAGTGGGACATTGTATCCCATTGCCTTAGATGCTTGGGTCTTCAGTCTTACCAGGCTGTAAATTGAAAAGAACAAGTATTTTAGAGAGACAGAATACACACGAAATTCAATCTGATCTTTGCAGTCTAAAAGCGAAATATATATACTTCTAAACAGGAGACCACTGTACTACATCTAGAGAAACTAGTAATAACTCTTAAAATATACTCAAATAATTAGATACATAGCTATAGTAAATATAGCAGATAAAATTAGAAGAGACAGTAGATCAAATCAAATAGTAAACTGCAATCAGAAACCAATCCAGCATAACCTACTATTAAAAACTATTGATCAAACATGGTCACAATTTACCTAAAATATAAACATGGAAAGTTTTAAGAATAATAAGAATTTTTAAGAATTCTGGTAGCAGGTAACTTCTGACTGTTGTCCAGCTTCTTAGCTATAGCCATGGGTACATTTTATGAACAATTTTATCATCAGTGGTATCCACCTTGCCACTATTATGGCACATCTGAAAGCTTGAAGTTCACTTTGTCTTTTAATTATTTGGCAAAACACTCATGGCCCATATAAAGGGTACAATTGAAGAAGTGTGCAGTGTCATAAGTAAAGAAACTCTACATGAGGGTGAATGATTTTTGACATGACTGAGCTGAGAAAAACTTCTGAGTCTTTTCCTGGCTGTCTACCAGCCCTTCATCTACAGGCACTTCTGATTAATAAAATCAGAAGGAAAACAGATTACCAGCTTCTCAGAAATCTGTATGAATTAACTGTCTTTGTTCAATGTTAAAGCAGAGCACTAAAATGCACAAGTGGTAACTTGCCGTCATTCTGTGGTTCTGTGATCCTTTCACTCTCCAGCTGTGTGTTCCTGTACTGTATTAAATTGTCCCTAAGTGCATGACTTTTCATTTATGGCTCTGAATTTCATCTCGTTTCAGTAACACCAGTCATCAAGCTCATCTAGTTCTTTCTCTATAATAGCTTGCTCATTCTTTGACAATGCCTCCCAACTTTGTGATAGGAGCAAATTACATTGGCATATCTCCCCCTTCTTTGCTGAAACAATTAATTACATTTTAAATGAGATCTGTCCCAAAATTATAATTTTGATGGGCAACTTGGACCAAGTGTAGGTTACTGTGGTATTTGCTGTAGTTTTCAAAATATGTTAATACTACTCCAAAAGCTTTAATCTTGAAAAAAATCTTACGTTTATGCTCTAAAATTAATTTTTTTTTTTTTATTTAAAGAGCAAAAGGGGTAGAAGAGAGAAAAGAGAGCTTTTTCTTCTTGCAAATATTACACACCTAATCTATTAAATAGTATACATTCAATCAAATATACTGAATCTAAAGAAATATGTATCACCTCTTCTCCCCATGCCACTTAAAACACTTACTGTGCCACTTAAAACACTTACTGTACTACTAAATTATTCATGGTGACTTAGATGACTGAAAACATGCTTGCTATCTTTGCAGATGACATGAAACAGGGAGGGTTACAGGTATACAGGAGGGCAGTATTAGAATTTAAAATGCCCTGACAAATAACAAATGGCCTCAAAAAATAATGTAATCCAAGAGATACAAATCCTACAGTCCTACATTTTATACTGAGGCAAGAATAACTAACTGAAAAATTACAGGACAAGGCAAAAAAATCCCACTAATAGCTCTGCAGGAAAAGATATAGAGTACTTGCTGCATCACAAACCAAGTGAGTAAAAACTGTCAGTCTTGCAAAAACCCAAAAAGTACTTGGATTTATAAACTTGTGGAATGATCTTCCACTCTTCTAGCTGGAGCAGTGCATCAAACTTGAGTACTACATTTAAAAAAAAATGGGAGCCACCTGGAAAGAATTCAGACCACAGCAACATAAACATAACTTGGGAGAAAACATTCAAGGAATTGTGGGATTTGAGTGCTTTCTGTCTTAATTTTACATTGAAATGACTGATGGAAGGCATGTCTAGAAAGCTCCTCCAAGGAAGAGGAGGAATCTGGTTTTGTTGATCTGGCATGTACACAAACAGGTTGTGGGTTAAACTGCAGCAAGAGGGATTTTTAGCAAAACCTTTTACCAGTGAAAATAGAGAATGAACAGGGTGAATACACCACAATCATTCAAGGACTTTAAAAAAAGCTAGGCCTTGTAAAAAGAAAGATCAGCAATGAGTGTGAGATTTGTAGCAAAACTAATCAGGATAAGAATCAAGAAACCTGTAACAGACCCTCACTGTTTTAGCGCCTTAACAAGTCTGTTTCTCCTTGTTTTGTTCTGCTCCATCTCTTACGTTTCTCCCCAGGCCTCTATGGAGCAAGAGCTTATTGTTTATATACCATAGAAGCATAAAAGAAAGGGGGTTGGATTTCAGTCACTGTTGGCTGAGAAAGTTCTTGAAGACTCACTGGGGTGCAGGACAGAAAAAAGTGACATATGCAAGAAAGTCTCAATGGACAAGAGTGCCTAAGGAAGCACTGGTGTGGAACAGGAGAGACCTGCCCCCAGTTTCTCTTTACTCATCTGCCTCCTCCTGGTGTTTTCCTTTTCCCCTATCCTGACAAAAAGAAATTAAAAAGACCAAGTTTAGAAAAGCTATTTCATAGTCCATTCTCTTACACCTCACATCACTGCTGTTCCTACGCATGGGCAAAGTACATGCTGGAAACATGCGATTGCCCTGTCTGAAGGTAGCAGGTTTACAGCTGGTGTAGTATCTCTGCTAAGATTTATGGTCTCACTGCTCCACTGCTGAAATTAGTAGTCAGCACATAAAAAACAAGTTTTCTCATGCTTGAGGTTTGTGTGTTTCATACTACTCTGCATTGTATATTCAGTAGTCAGAGCTCTGACAGAGGGCCCTTCATACAGTATCTCTGTGCTGAAAGATTTGAGCAGTAGGTGTTTCTACACAATTTTTTCCAAATGGCTCTTAGAAGAGCTCTATAAAAATGCAGCTTCCTACACATTTTCTAACATTTTAAATGGATGTATAACTAGCAAGTCACCTTGAAAACGCAGTTTCTGAAAATCTTAAGCCAATATGTGATGGTGCTGTCAGAAGAGACAGCCCCATTCTCCATCACTCTTATCCTGGTCATTTCCCACTATGCTGGTTTGAGCACTTCTGCAACAGCTCACTGGTCTGCCTGAAAAGTACAAATAAATGGCTAAATTTTAGATAGAAGAAAGAGCTGATTCATCACTCTACAGAAATTAAGAGGCTTAATACGTCTCTTACTTTTAGAGAGCAAAGGATTAGCTGACTACAGTGTCTTCCAAATTTTAGTGCTTCTCCCAAGTGCAAAGCTCAATAAGGCTTAAGGCACCAGAGTATGAATAAACAGGTCTTTGGTGGCTGGAATGCTGGGCTGAACAAGGCTCTAACAATTGTGCAGTCAACATCCAGTACCTGGTGGATAAGAAAGAAAAATGTTTATTAAAATGCCCAAACACTAGCAAATCTGGGGATCAAACTGAGCTAGCATTCAGTTTCAGCAGTCTTGGGACTGTTCTTCCAAGATCAGGAGGGGGCCAGGATCACACTCTGCCTTTCAACATCAACATCATGACAGCATTTTATGCAAAATGTGTGGCAAGGATCATTGAACATGAAAACAGACATACAAAGATGTCTGTTGGGAAAGTTTGGGTGTTCCCTCAGGTAAATTTTATCACTCTCTTTAGAACTTAGGACACTGGCCACAGGGCTATGGCAAGATATACTCCAAAGTATGAAAAATATATTGGTAAAAATCAGTTGATCGTTATATATACTTATCGTTATCCAGTAACTAGCAATGACTTGCATTTGGTTATAGTTGTATTCTCTGTTCTCCTCTTTCATCAAAAATGGTGTTTGAACAATTGCTGATTTTCAGTCAAATGTCAGCGAGTGAACAAAAAGGCTGTTTTTTCCAGTGAGAGGCCCTTAAGTTCTTTCTAGCAGGAGACAATTTGTTTTTTCTCACTTTATGAAAGTACCCTTCTTGACTTTTTGTATACAGTGAAATAAGCTTTCTGCCAGAGTCTGGTGAGCTCTTCCTGTTCTCCATGACCAGAGGGAAAACAAAATGCAATTCACACCTGAGCAAGATTCAAAACAACAGTTCAAGTTTGCCTTTACAAAATGAGAAATACACTGTCTCCAAAGCAAACAGCAATGTGAGAGACAAAGTAATATGAGAAGAGCATTCACTAAATCCCTAATGAAGCTGGTTAAGTGATTAAGGCCTTTCAGCCATCTAGCTGAGGTGGGCTTTTCATCAAATCAATCTTTACCCTAATATCTGTTGTAAGAAATGTATCCCCACAAGTACATTCCTGTGTAAGTAAGTGTCAGGCTCAGATGTACCCATTTTTAGTGTGTTTGTGTGGGGAGAGTGACTATACAATTCAAAGATGCAATGATAACAGAAGTGCCATATGTATGGGATGAGCTAGATATTTCCAGATGCCTGAATAGGAGAATGTGCTGACTACTTATGCTGTTAATAAAACATGCTGTGATTTCTTTCCTGACAAACCAGAACCCTGAGTTTAACATTCCCAGTATGGGCATTACATAAAGATGCTTAGAATGAAATCTCCATTAATCTTAACCACAGCATAGCTACAGCAAATTCAGTCATATATAATTTATATCCTTTTGGATTAAAGACACCAGGTATAGAGATGTTAATGCCTCTCTAACACCAGCCTAGCAATTTCAGATGAAGAACATAAATTATGATCCTGACCCTACTGACAAGTGATTGTGGAAAACACTGTACATTTCCACTTTTATTGGCTCTTACTGTTCGCTACTGCAAACACAACCTATGAACAAAAGTGGGTTTTTTTCACTTATCGCTTATGTAAGACCAGGTCGGGCTCCGATAGCAAAGCCGAGCCCAAACTCCCCTCAAGTCAAGGACAAAGGGTCAAGAACCCCTCCACCTCAGTCAACTACCACAATCAGTTTCCCCTCCAACCCCAACCCAGTTCCACGGGCTCCTTTTAGCCTCCCACAGCCAACAAGCAGGCAGTAGGAGGGTTGCGAAAAACCGTGCGGGAAGACAGGGCGGAGCGCTGGCCGCCGAGCCGAGCCCACAGCGGTGGCACCTCCCCTGCTCACTCAGGTGCGGCAGGAGACTACCGCCGCTGCCTCGATACCTTCGCTTGCCGAACCGGTGCAGCGAGGGCAGGCGGGCAGCCCGATGTCGCTCTAAGCGACAGCACCGAGCGAAAAGCCGGGTGGGGAGACGAACAGGGAGCTGCTGGGTTGTGAAGAGACGCGACTCTGCAATGGCGGCGGGCCCCGCCAGCACGGAGCAGCGCCAAGGGGAGCGGGGGTGGTGGTGGTGGGAGGTTGCCTAGCAACCGGCTCGGCGGCTGCGGCACCCGCGCTGCGGCCTGGCAGACAGCGCAGCGCGGCGCGGCACGGAACAGGGAGCGCCGGAGACTCCCCGCGAAAAGCTGCCTCTTGCAGATCGCTCCTTCCAGAAGGAAAAAAGCCTCCCCTGCCTGCTTCAGCAGGACCTGGTCAAACGGGAGGAGCAGAGCAAGCATCTAGCGCAGGGTAGATAGCAGCGGGGTTACAGACAGGCAGCAGTGGGAGGGGGGCGTGCTGTGGAGAAGGGGGACTTCAGTCCTCGGGGATGAGGTGAATCCGCCTTTCAGTCACCAGCGAGGAACAGCTGAGGCTCTGCGCCAGCCCCAAGTGAGGCCCCCCTGCCTCTGGAGCTGAGCAGGGGTGGTGCTGCATTCAAGCTTTACACCAAGGCACCGGGGATCGTCATTCTTCCCTTCTGTTGCATTTGTTTACTGTCTGTATGGGATACAGATAGTCATGATGCTTACTGGGTGCAGGCAGCCAATTCCCCTTCTTCATGTGGGGGTTTTCCTGGTTTGGGGTATTTTATCGTTGGTTTGTTGGGTTTTTTTAAATAGGAAATGTTGGCTGTAAAACCATAGAAACAGACATGGGGAGTGGGGTGATGGAGCAGTTTTTACATCATCTCCACTATTAAAAGATGCAGCCCTTATTTCAAGCTTTAGGTATGTTTTTAAGAAGAAATATCCTCCTCCACCACATACCAAATAAACCAAGGTTTGGTATATGTGAGAGACCATTAAGAGGTATGCATCTAATTTGTAACTCTGCAAAATAAAGAGAATCTGAATCTAAATGGAGTATTCTCTAAATAGGCCTGAAATCACAAAGATAGTTTATTAGTGACAAACACAACTGCTGCTTGAGGAACTTATTTCTAAAACCAAAACCAACAGGCGCAGGAAGCATGAGGACCACCCAATATGGGGAAACAAACATCTCCACGGATAACGTACAAGATTTTTCCCTCTGGGAACTGCACTGTTTCTGACAGGCTCCTTTGCAGCTGCCCAGCACCAGCTGCTGAGGGGATCCTGCAGGAGTTAATGCAGATTGAAAGAAGCATTAACTCCCTGGATACCCATCAGCCTCCAAGGGCAGAATGCCACAGACTGTTTCCTTATCAGCACTACTCATGCCCCTACCTGACTATCTTACTATGTAGCTGCATCTGGAAACATACTGAGGTCCCTGAAACATAGAAATAGCAAACAGGCAATTAAAAAGCACAACTCTTCCCTATGTGTGGTCTCCACCAGATTCCCTTTGCCACTGGAATGGAAGAGTTGGCTTTTTCTTTTTCAGGGAAGTGCCACTGCAGACAAGCGAAAAACAAAGTGATTTCAGTGATTCTAGAAATGAAGTGATGGATGATATCCTGTATCTGCTTTAATTTATCTTTTAGTCTTAGAGTGGTTTATGTGTTAGCAGTTACTATATTCTTAGGGATAGAGTGCGGATGGGTCCAAGTCAGCTACTAGTTAGTTACAGGTTGTCATGTTTTGTGACAATTACAGATGAGGCTGGCAGTACTGTTTATTACTGAGATGCCTGACCTGTCCTCTTTTCCTTTTATTTCTACCCCCACCTCCTTCCCTTCCCTTGCTTGATTATGCCAAACTTGAAGTGCCAGGGCTAAAATTTTCCACTTTTGCCTCAAGCTGATTTTTGCAGGGAAGCTTCAGCTCAAGTGATGCAACCATTTCCAAGAAAAAATGAGGTATATATATTTGTCTTTAAAATTTGATAGCTGCCATTTTTCCAAGCATAAAGTCTTGCAGAACTTTTCTGCAGAACAGCATTCTGAATTTTGGACTCTTCTGTTGGAGTGGTGTCTACGATTCTTGTCTATAGTTCGAAAATTTTGAACAGTCAATTTTCACTTATTCAGAAGAACACCTCAGAGGTTTAAAGGTATGAATTCCAGAGATAATGCTTTTCCTGTTAATGTTTCAGTGCCCAGCTGATGGCATTTTCTTACAGCTGAAGTCTGTGTCTTTGTGGACTGCTGACCTAAGAGTGGGACTGATTTCATCTTTGTTTTGTTAATGATCCTATACATTGGTTAAACACCCCCCCACCCCACCCCACCCCCCCAACCTACAGAGGGAAATACAGAAGAAAAAGGGGGGAAGTAGGGAGAAAGGGAGACATATCTAGGATTGAAAAAAAAAAAACCTCCAGGGAAATGATATGTGAAAGAACTGTCTGCTTGGATAAAGAGAAGACTCAAAGTTAGCGTAGTAGTGCTGGAGGCTGTTTGGAGAGGCACTAAAAGCTGAAAGAAAGACTTGTAGATTATTATGACCAAGAAAATCACCTAGGTTGATCAGTTTGACCTCATAGGAGACTAGGGTGGGAAAAAGTGAAGGAGAAAGGAAGAGGGGTAGGAGGGAGCCAGTATAATGGCAGAAGCTGAGACAGGACAAAGCAAACAAGCTTGGACTTAATGGGCAAGAGAGGAATAAAAAGCTGAGATAACTGGTCTAGAATTAATTGGAAGGATGTACAATAAAATCTGAAAATGAGTTTCAGAGAACTATAAAGATGACAAGTTTAAGGTCTGATGCATATGTAAACACACCTTCAATAACTCCTGATTGTTCCTATGAGTATCTGTATGGTCACCCTAAAATTGTGCATAAACACTCCAATAAAAAAACACCTATTACTGTGGGAAAGGAGTCTCAAATGACAGTACATGCCAAAATTGAGATCTGCCTGCCTTTTGGTCCATTTGTCAGTGGATACTATAATCCAGCATTCGCTGCCTTCAGTACTACACAATATGAGTGAGCTCTTAAAAGCAGTGAGATTTGTTTTGGAGGAGACTTCGTTTTCATTGGTGCTGCACATTGTTTGGGAGAAGTGACTAGTGGGAAGAGGGAAAAGGGAAATAACTATGTGGGCAAAACATACCATCCTTTGTGTAAGGCCAGAATTCTATTTTGGAGAACTGGATGTCACCTCTGCCTGTATCATGAGTAGGATTCACCTTGCCTGGCGTCAGATGTCTGTATCTGTAGGCATCCACATCTAAGCTAGTCTGAACTCCGTTCATACTCACTGGAGAAAAATGGGTCCATTAAAAGTCAATTCTTCTGACCTATTTTAGGTACCTAGCTTAAGATGAGGCAAGTTGTGCCCTTAAAGTGCCTGTTTCTCTCCACTGACAATAAAGGGAGAGAGATGAGATGACTCCTACTCAGTACTCCAATATGATGGCAGGCAATTCACTCAATTCAGTTGCTCAATTCACTCAGATTTGTAGGTGGCTACGAATTGTGTCTGATTTCTAGAATGTAAAGACAGTCTTAATTCAGTGTCCCACAACTGACTGCTCAACTCTGCCACTGACTAACATATTTTTAATGCAGTTTTTTAAATGTAAACTATTTAGTGGAACCCTGTACTTCTAAACATCTTTATTAAATATCAGGCACTTATTCTGCACCTATTAACATTATTCTCACTTTACATTTTGAGAAACAGAACCATGTGTACTTTTGGAAACAGAATGACATCGTAAAATATATGTAGTTTGCATACTGAATTGAATATTCCTGTTGTAGTACTTAGCATATATATTAGTTACTGTAATTTTAATAGTTATGTCTGGAGTTTTGCCAACTGTTCAAAACTTCCCACTACAGGTATCTCTGTAATTGAGTAAGTATGTCACAGTGTGAGGCTCTTAAGACTGGTTGTATATTCAAAGTTTGGCAACCAAAAAGGAAATATTAAACCAAACAGCATAAAATTAAATTCCATGATGAATAATATGGTTGGTGATGTGCAGAACGCAGCTGAGTGTTCATACAGCATTTCTCAGACAATCATACAGGAGCCATCAGAAAACAAGTGCTACAGCTTCATTCCCCCAGCCTTCCACGCAGAGAAGACAGCAAGATCACCACTACTCCCTGGTGACATGACCAGCGTGTTTGTTTCTCTGGGTAATGAAAAGCTCAGTCAGCTATATGACATTAGGAAGCATTAAACAACTCTCTATTAAATTCAGAAGACTTTTTTTTTATACGAAAGAAAACCAAGAAGTTAATTGGCCCACAATTAAATAGAAATGCCATTAAACCCCCTGCCCCCAAAACAGCTTGCCAGGCCCAGTTTCTGTTTGCCTTTTACAGTGGCCTGATAACCTAACTGTCATATCAAGACATTAATTGAGAATCTTCTGAGCACTGTAAAAACATCTTTATGGATCAAGTTATCCTGAGGGACAGAGTGCATATGGCAGATGTGCAGTTAAGTAAGAGCAGAAAGGTGGTATCACTATTCCATCAAGAAAGTTGAAAGGCCTAAGGGAGCAACACATATTGAGAAATGTAGGATCAGAGGAGATTATTATGAGTGTTTATTCTGACATTCTGCACAGTATAGCTCATAACAGTCCCCTGAGTTAACATGAGCATCAATTGGGACACACCAAATTCATGAGAGTCACATAGTTGCTTAGTGGCATATTATTATTGCAATTAAATGTGTGCCTTCTTTTATACTTAGGCATTACTTTCATGGCTAGTGAAGTTAAGAAAACTTCTGTGCCGCTTCTCCTTTTAAGTATAGGAATGTCCCAGAAATGAAAAGCTAAACAGTTACACCATATAGCTGCCCCAAACTAATCTATTTTAGCTCCGGATTTTATTCATAAGAGGGGAAATACATAATGAAAGAAACTACAGAGAGCCAACAGCTGTCTTAAAAAAGCAGATTCAGTTTCAAGGTAACTTTTTTTTGAAAAAGGAGGGGAGGCTTGCTCATGGCAGTTTGGTAGCTATGGGAAAAGAAGAATCGCTCAGGATAATCTACAAAAGTCTGGGCTAAAATACAACTGCAGCCTGTTCTAGCTTTGGGATTCGGGACTGAGATTTGTTCAGTGGAGTCTGACAGTCTAGATCAAAATAATTTCCTAACTGTAAATTTTCTTTGAGTATATTCCGTTTTCATTTGTTGGTACCTGTGAATAAAGCAAGGGAGCGGATGCTGAAAACCTCCTCAGGGGAATTTTTCCTTTCCCACTATGTTTCAGCCAGGAAAACGGGTTCTGATTAGAGGGCATACAGGAGCTCCCCAAAGAGTTCTTACAAGCTTTCTTTGCTCACAGCGTCACCTGCGACCTGATGCTGTGCCACTGTAAAGAGATGTTTCCACTAGAGCCATGCACACTATGCTGCTCACCTCCGTACGGGAACATGGATACACATTTCAATATTTGCTTTACAATGGAGTCTTGAACTTTTTGTATGAATTATATGAACTGAACTTGTGTACCCTCCTAAAATTTTTCTTCCTCCCCTTCCCCTTTTGATTTATTCTTAAATAACCACCTTATTG